>MU698053.1:0-25093 GCA_026770625.1 Nicotiana glauca
TGCAGCTAGTGTAGTTCCTTTCTGTACTTTGATTATTTATTTCCTGTCCATTGTATTCCGGACAGAGGTTGTATTATATTTCATTATCAGTAGTCGCTCATGCACTTATGACACCGGGTTCTTGGATGGTTTTTGAAAAGTTTAATTTAATTGTTATTGTTAATTTGAATTGAAGCAAAACTCCTTTTATTTGTGAAAATGGAAGTAAAATTCTGAATTTGATGTATTTAAAAAGGATTTTTAAGTCGGTAATCTAATTGGCTGGCCTGACAGCGGTGTCCGGCGCCACCACGACCATTAGTGGATTTTGGGTCGTGACATACGTAGTTTACCTCGCGCTTCTGGAGAGCAGTTCAGCGAGAGTTGGGCACACGAGTTGAGTTGAGTATAGCATTTCATCCCCAGAATCACGGGCTGTCCGAGTGGACTATTTAGATTTTGGAGGATATGCTCCGAGCTTGTGTTATTAACTTTGGAGGTTCGTGGGATCAGTTCTTGACTTTAGTGGAGTTTGCCTACAACAACAGCTACCAGTCGAGCATCCAGATGGCTCCTTATGAGGCTTTATATGGTAGGCACTATCGGTGTCTGGTTGGATGGTTTGAGCCGGGAGAGGCTCGGTTGTTGGGTACAGATTTGGTTCAGGAGGCCTTGGACAAGTTCAAGATCATTCAAGATAGGCTCCGTTCAGCTCAGTCTAGGCAGAAGAGTTATGCAGATCACAAGGCTCGGGATGTGGCATTTATGGTTAGTGAGCGGGTATTGCTCCGAGTGTTGCCTATGAAGGGAGTGATGAGATTCGGGAAGAAGGGCAAGCTTATCCCTAGGTTCATTGGTCCGTTTGAGATTCTTGATCGAGTGGGAGAGGTGGCTTATAGACTTGCATTGCCACCTAGCTTATCAGCCGTGCATCCAGTTTTTCATGTATCCATGCTTCGGAGGTATCACGGCGATCCATCCCATGTGTTAGATTTTAGCACTGTCCAGTTGGACAAGGACTTGTCTTATGAGGAGGAGCCGGTAGCTATTTTAGACCGGCAGGTTCATCAGTCGAGATCCAAGAGTTTCCCTTCTGTTCGTGTTCAGTGGAGAGGTCAGCCTCCTAAGGCATCGACCTGGGAGTCCGAGCCTGATACGCGGACTCATTATCCTCATCTTTTCCCCAACTCAGGTACTTCTTTCTTCTGTCCATTCGAGGACGAACGGTTGTTTTAGAGGTGGAGAAAGTGACGGCCCAAAGGGTCATCACCTATTTTCTTATTCATTCCATGCTCCCGAGGCCTTGAAAACCTCATTATAGTTTTCTCGATTTGCGTGCGCAATCCGGGTGCGTAGCCGGAAAGCTTAAATATGAAATTCTTTGAAAAAGGCTAAATTTTGATATTAAAATGAATAAATTTGACTTCGGTCAACATTTTGGGTAAACGGACCCGGACCCGTGATTTGATGGTCCCGGAGGTCCGTAGTAAAATATGGGACTTGGTCATATGCCCGGAATCGAATTCCGAGGTCCCAAGCTCGAGAAATAAATTTTTGAGTAAAATTATTTTCTAAAAATATTTAAGTAAACTGGAAATAAATACTAATTAGAAAGTGATGGTATCGGGCCCGTATTTTGGTTCCGGCGCCCGGTACAGGTCTTATATATGGTTTAAGCACTTTCTGTAAAGCTAGGTTGAAAACGGACGTCGTTTGACACGTTTTGGACTTAAAATGGAAAATTTGATGTTTTATGAAATTTGCAAGAAATCATGGAGTTTGAGGCTTAATTCAATGTATATGATGCTGTTTTGGCGATTTGATCGCACGGGTAAGTCTGTAGGATATTTTTGAGGTTGTGTGTATGATTAGTTTTGAGCCCCGAGGGCTCGGGTGAGTTTTAGATAGGCCACGTGGTGAAATTTTGGACTTAAGGAATTGCAGACCTACAGGCTTCGCATTTGCCAAACTTTTCTCGCAATTCCCAGGATTTTTTGAATTTCCCGAACTTTGCTCGCAATTACCAGGCTTCGCATTTCCCAAACTTTTCTCGCAATTCCTAGGCTTGTTCGCATCTCCCAAACTTTGTTCGCAATTACCAGGTTCGCATTTCCCAAACTTTTCTCGCAATTCCCAGGCTTGTTCGCATTTCCAAAACTTTGTTCGCATTTCCCAAACTTTTTTTTCGCAATTCCCAGTTCGCAATCCTCATATCTGCAACCTGCATTTTTCATACTTAGTCGATTTTTAAGACATTTTCACCCCATTTTAAAAACACAACTCCTTTAGGCGATTTTTCAAGAACAAACCTTCTTCCAAATCAATTGTAAGTTGATTTTTACTCATTTCTTTCAATTATTAACATCATTTAACATGTTTTTAACTTAAAATCAAGGATTTTCATAGGCAAAATTGGGGGTTTTGGGTAGAACTTAGGTTTTTCTAAAATTGGAGATTTGAACCTCAATTTGAGGTCCGATTTCAAAACAAATTATATATTTGGGTTTGTGGGGGAATGGGTAATCGGGTTTTGGTCTGAACCTCGAGTTTCGACCATGTGGGCCCACGGGCATTTTTGACCTTTTTGGGTAAAACCTTGTAAAACTTATTTTCAAGCATTGGGGTTGATGCATTTAACACGTATTGATGGAATTAAGTAACTTGTGACTAGATTCGAGCGGATTGGAGGTGGAAGCTATAGTTGAGGCTTGAGTTGTGTTCAAGGCATTGAGGTAAGTGTTTGGTCTAACCCTAGCTTGAGGGAATAAGAGTTGTGTCTTGTTTGCTACTTGTTGATTGTCGAGTACGATGTATTGGCATGGTGAAGAGTATCTATACATAGGTGTCTAGCATGACCGTGAGTCCTTATTTTGCGAATAGTTTGGATTTTGTTATACCTTCCATGCTTAATTGATGACTT
This sequence comes from Nicotiana glauca, assembly GCA_026770625.1. NCBI lineage: Eukaryota > Viridiplantae > Streptophyta > Magnoliopsida > Solanales > Solanaceae > Nicotiana > Nicotiana glauca. Next base: position 2,900 of record MU698053.1, read on the forward strand.
CTATATGTTGTAAAGAGCTTGTGAAAGGAATTGTGATCTTTAAACTTCATGGAGCGTTGGCTCGAGTTGAAATACAAATTGTGAAGGTATATGAGATAAGTAAACCTTTGGAGCATTGGCTCGAGTGATAATGTGAACTATGAGATGAAAGTGAAAGAAAGAGAAAGAGTTATTGATCCCTCTTTCTATATATATGACTAGGAATGGCAAACGGACGGGTCAGGTCGGATATGGTTTGGGTCGAAAATGGGTATTAAAAAATATACCAATTATCTAAGCCGACCCATATTTAATACGAATAAAAAAAGGGGTTAACCGGGGGATAATATAGGTAACCATATTATCCATAATTTCTTGCATATGATCACTTTTGGGAGAATTCTTTGTCTCCCTAACTTGAGGAATACCCAATTTAAGGCCTTACAAATGTAAAACTTAGACCCATTGGTTATCCATTAGTTACCTACTGGTTATCCATTTTCTAAATGGATAATATGGTTATTATCCATATTTGATCCGTTTTTAAAAAAGTTTATTATCCAACCCATTTTCTAGTGAATAATATGGGTGGTTAACTATTTTATAGTGGATATATAAGACACACAGTTCTAACAAACCCTAATAGTAAAAACCACATAGAATATTTGCTAGAATTTTTTCTTTAATATCTTATTTTGAAAACGAGCCGTTACAGCTTCATCAGTAATGCTCGACCTTGATCATTCATCGTCATCTCGGCCACGGCTCCCATCGACTCTTTGGTAACGAGTATTTCTGCTTCTTGGATCTCCTCGGCCAATGATGACTCGAGAATTCTTCCCTCTGGGTAATCTTATTTTGAATACTATTAGGCGGATTTTGATCCACACATAGATATTATGTTTTTTATTTAATAATCTTCTGTGAAAAATATAATATCACTAAATGCATATTTATAACGGATTGTTAAAACAAAGTTATTGGTAAGATGCAATTATTTTGCTCCTATCTATACTGATCCCTTCGCAAGTCTCTTGCCAAATAAGTTGAAGGGAATATTATTGTAGGGAGAAAAAAGGGGAGAAAAAGTCCGATAAAAGAAATTTGACCTTAAATTTTGCGCTTTCCAAATTTTAAAATTATTTTCTAAAGATAACGCTTTAGAAATTGATGAAGGCTCGAATAAGATTGTCCGCAGACTAGTCATTTAGCAATCTAATATTTTTTGAGTTTTGTAAATGAAAATTGCATTTCTAATCTCTTTCACACAAATCAAATCCCTATCAAAGAAGATGTAACGACCCGGCCGGCCGTTTTATGAGTCACTATCCCGTTCTCCCCGTTTTTGCTTCCTTATGTGTTGGGCAGCTATATTTCTTCTTATTGTGCTGGTTGTTCTGTGTTCGAAGTGGTCGTGAAGTGGAATGAGACACTTAGTCTCTTATTTAGAAGCTTAAGTTGGAAAAGTCAACCGGATGTTGACTTATGAATATAAGGTCTCGGAATTTGGATTTTATGGATCGGGTAGCTTTGTTAGGTGATTTGGAACTTAGAAGCATGTTCAGAATGTAATTTGGAGGTCCGTGATAGATTTAGGCTTGAATTGGCGAATTTGAAATTTTGGCATTTTCTGTTCGGTAGTAAAAATTTTAATATCAGGATCAGAATGAAATTTCGGAAATTAGAGTAGGTATATTGTGTCATTTGTGACGTGTGTGCAAAATTTCAGGTCATTCTGATGAGGTTTGATAGGTTTTTGGATCGATTGCGGAATTCGGAAGTTTGGGAATCCTTAGGCTTGAATCCGAGGGTGTTTGGTGTTTCGATATTGTCTTGAACATTCTGAGGGTTGGTATGAGTTTGAATGATGTTATATGTCACGACTTAAATTCCATGGTAGGTTGTGATGGCGCCCAACAACGTTGTTAGGCAAACCAACCCTAATCATCTAGTGAGTTCTTAATTATTTTACCAAAACAATCCCATTATTTAGTTAACTTAAATCCAAAGCAGGTGATAATTAGCATTCATAACAATAGATATACAACCCAAAAGAATAGCCTACTAATGTGTATACCAGTAACTAGTGTCACAAGTACTAGGACAACTAGTAGAATATATAAAAGAATGTAAATATTCTACTGCCTGAAATAGAATAGACAGTAATAACAAAAGAAAAGACTCTGCATGCTGCTGAATGGCTCGGAAGGGAGCAGCTCACCGTGGAATCTCGGGCGGTATCAGGACATGCGCCGGACTTGTAGCTAGATGTACCTGCCTCATAACCTGTACAATTAAGTACGGAAGCGTAGTATGAGTACATAAACAATATGTACTCGGTAAGTATCCAGTCTAACCTCGAAGAAGTAGTGATGTGGGGTCGATTTGACACTTACTAGGGTCAAAATAATATAATTAAAGTGTTATGCTAAGCATGGATATCATAAATAAATTAACAATTTATAGCAGAAAGTGATAGGTTCTTTCCTAGATAATATCACAGATAACCATTTACATTTCAGGGCATTTAACACAGTTCAAATCACAGAAAGTACCGAGCAAGAAGCATGCGCAAATAGTGCCGAGGTCGTACGGCCCCGATCTAACATAAAAATAATGTATGCACCACCAGAGGGTCGAATTGCGCGAATCATAGATGCATCCATTACCCCGCTCATGAATCATACATGCGAAGCGTTCAAATAAAAATAAACACAACAAATAGTCAAAACAGAAATTTATTGGAGAAGCAATTACTCAAAGAAATGTCAACTTCTCTTAAATGGTCAAGAAATTGTATTCCTCTTTATAAACTCATTTGCAACATTCAACAAGATTTAAGCCATCTAAATTGACAACAAGGTTACAAGAATAGTACATGAAGTATACTTTTGGGTCCTAGACTATCCGGATAATTAGCATAATAGTAGGTATGCACGAACTCTCGTCACCATGTATGTACGTAGCCCCTACAAACAATCACATACATTTTGTTAGATTCACTTAAGGGTTTATTTCCCTCTTACGAGGTTAGAAAGGAGACTCACCTTGCTCCAACTCTTACTTTTGATATCAACAACATGCTCAAACCCTCAAATTGGAGCCGAACGATCCAAAACTAATCAAATGGGGTAAGAACTAGTCAATACAAGCTCAAGAGTTCATATTCTAACTATAAAAAAATTCCCCAACCCTAAATATAAGTTTCCTAAAATCCATCCCCGGGCCCACATGCCCGGGTTCCGAAAATTTTCTAGGGAAGTTGTTACCCATAACCTAAGGATCAATAATATATAATTTTTACTTTATTCCATGACAAATTTCATGGTTAAATCTTCTTTTTATCAAAACCCTAGGTTTTACAATAATCCCGTAGTTTTTCACTAATCTTTATGTGTTAATCTACCCAAAACCCAAATATTAAACTCACATTAAGTAGAAATAACTTACCTCAAGATGTTAGGTGAAAATCCTCTCTCAAGATTCCCAAAATCGCCCAACTTATGAGTGAAAATGAGCCAAAAATGTCTAACACCCGAAATAAATGAAGGTCAATACCTTCAGCGATTTCCGCATCTGTGGTCCTGGGCCGCATCTGCGGATGAGGGTCTGCTTCTGCAGAAATTTCACTGGCCGACTAGGCCGCTTCTACGGCTCCGCTTCTGTGGTTCTGCTTCTACGGAAGGTTAGCCGCTTCTGCGGCTTTTGGGTTGGCCTACTATGGCACTTCTTCTACGGTCTCGCACTTACGGTTGACCAACCGCAGGTGCGGTTATGGCAGATTCCTTTCAAAATTTTCCAACTTCACTCGAGCATCGTCCAATTAATGCTCGGGGCCCACGGGCCCCGCCGAACATACCGATAAGTTTGAAATCATAAAACGGACTCGCTCGAAACCTTGGAATGCCCGAAACAATGCTAAATCTAAGAATCACCCCCTAAAACCAATTGAATCAAACTTATGAATTTTGAGTTCTTCAATCTACGTCCAATGAGACGAAACACACATACACTACTCAGATTGACACCAAATTTTGTTTGCAAGTCTTAAATGGTAATACGTAACTATTCCCGATCTTGAAACTCCGTTCGGACCTCGATAACACAAAACCCCTCTCCAAACCAAATATTTAAGAACTTCAAAATCCTTAAGGAATCAACTTTTACTATTAGGCACCAAAACGCTCCCGGGTCATCCAAAACCCGATCCGGACAAACGCTCAAGTCCGAAATTATCATAAGAACCTGTTGGAATCTTCAAATCCGGATTCTGAGGTCGTTTACTCAAAACATTGACCGAAGTCAAACTTGGCCTTTTAAGCCAACCTTAAGGAACCAAGTGTTTCAATTTCAACCCAACCACTTCCAAATCCTGAACCAATTATTACCGCAAGTCATAAATTAGTAAAATCAAGTACATGAAGTCTTATGTAGGGGAACGGGGTTCTAAAAAGCAAAACGACAAGTCAGATTGTTACATTCTCCACCTCTTAAAGAAACGTTCGTCCTCAAACGAGTTTAGATTCATACTTGAAGTGTTGAATAAGTGCGGATATCTACTCTGCATGCCCTCCTCGGACTCCCACATTGCCTCCTCGAGTTATTGGCCCCTCCACTGGAACTTTACTGCAGAAATCTTCTTGATTCTCAACTGGCAATCCTTCATGTCAACAATGGCAACTGGCTCCTCCTCATAACCCAAACTCTCATCCAACTGAATAGTATTGAAGTCTAACACATGGGACAAGTTGGCATGATACCTCCGGAGCATAGACACGTGAAAAATTGGATGAACTCCGGATAAGCTGGGAGGTAAAGCAAGCTCGTAAGCAACCTCTCCAACTCGCCCCAACACCTCAAATTGGCCAATAAACCTTGGGCTCAACTTGCCCTTCTTCCCGAATCTCATAACACCCTTCATTGGCGAGACTTTCAAGAGAACCTTCTCGCTGACCATGAATGATACATCGCGCGCCTTCTGATCCGCGTAACTCTTCTGTCTGGATTGAGCTGTGCGAAGCCTTTCCTGAATCAACTTTACCTTTTCTAAGGCATCTTTCACCAAATATGTCACATACAACTTAGCCTCACCGAGCTCAAACCACCCGATAGGAGAACGACATCGCCAACCGTATAAAGCCTCGAACGGAGCCATCTCAGTGCTGGATTGATAGTTATTGTTGTAAGAATACTCGGCCAAAGGCAAGAACTGATCCCACTGCCCTCCAAAGTCTATCACACATGCACTAAGCATATCCTCCAAAATATGAACTGTCCGCTCTGACTGTCCATCGGTCTAGGGATGGAATGTTTTGCTGAGCTCTACACGGGTCCCCAACTTACTCTGAACAGCTCTCCAGAAATGAGAAGTGAACTGAGGGCCTCTATTTAATATGATGGAAGCGGGCACACCGTGAAATCGAACTATCTCCCGAATGTAGATCTATGCCAACCTCTTTGAAGAATAAGTAGTCTCCATAAGTAGTCTCCATTGGAATAAAGTGGGTCAACTTGGTCAAACTATTGACAATGATCCAAGCTTCATCAAACTTCCACAATGTCCGCGGCAGCCCGACTACGAAGTCCATAGTAATGTGCTCCCACTTCCACTCTAGTATAGGCATCTGCTGCAATAATCCACCTGGCCTCTGGTGCTCATACTTAACCTACTGACAATTCAAACACTGAGCCACGTACTCAACTATGTCTTTCTTCATCTGTCACCACCAATAATGCTGCCTCAGGTCGTGATACATCTTTGTAGCACCTGGGTGAATAGAATACCGCAAACTATGTGCCTCCTCTAGAATCCTCTCCCTCAAGCCATCGACATTAGGGACACATAGGCGACCCTAGAGTCGCAAAACACCATCCTCGCCAATCGAAACCTCCTTGGCACTACCCTATAGCATTGTCTCTCTGAGAACTGCCAAATGCGAATCATCGAACTGTCGGGCCTTGATCTGCCCCAATAATGAAGTCTGAGCAACAACACATGCAAGGACTCGGCTGGGCTCCGAGACATCCAACCTTACAAGTCTGTTAGCCAAGGACTAAATGTCCAAAGCTACTGGCCTCTCCTCTGCTGGAATGAATGCCAAACTACCCATACTCTCTGCTTTCTTGCTTAAGTCTGTGACCATATTTGCCTTGCCCGGATGATAAAGAATGGTGATGTCATAATCCTTCAGTAACTCAAGCCACCTACGCTGCCTCAAATTGAGATCCCTCTGCTTGAACAAATATTGTAAACTACGATGAACAGTATAAACCTCACATGACACCCCATACAGATAATGACTCCATATCTTAAGAGCATGAACAATCGCGACCAACTCTAGATCGTGCACAAGGTAATTCTTCTCATGAATATTCAGCTGACGCGAAGCATATGTAATAACTCGCCCCTCCTGCATCAATACACAACCCAAGCTAATGCGTGAAGCATCGCAATATACCATATAATCCCCGAACCTGAAGGCAACACATAAACTGGTGTTGTAGTAAAAGCCGTCTTGAGCTTCTGAAAGCTCATCTCACAATCGTCGGACCGATAGAAAGGAGCACCCTTCTAGGTCATTCTAGTTAGAGGTGATGCAATAGATGATAAGCCCTACACAAATCGATGGTAATAACCTGCTAACCCCAAAAAACTCCTGATCTTGGTCACTGAAGTAGGGCGTGGCCAACTCTGAACTGCCTCGATCTTCTTGGGATCCACCTTAATACCCTCTCTTGACACAATATGCCCCAAGAATGCCACTAACTCAAGCCAAAACTCACACATGGAGAACTTAGCATATAGCTTCTGATCTTGCAAGGTCTGAAGCACTACTCTTAAATGTTGCTCGTGCTCTCCCACGCTACGTGAGTATATCAAGATGTCGTTGATGAAGACAATAATAAAAGAATCAATATAAGGTTTGAACACCCTGTTCATCAAGTCTATAAACGCTGCTGGGGCATTAGTCAAGCCATAGGACATCACTAAAAACTCATAATGACCATATCTAGTACGGAAAGCAGTCTTCGGAACATCTGAGTCCCGAATCTTCAACTGATGTTACCCTGATCTCAAGTCGATCGTAGAGAACACCCTAGCACCCTGCAATTGGTCGAACAAATTATCAATGTGCGGTGATGGGTACTTGTTCTGGATAGTAGCTTTGCTCAAATATCGGTAATCAATGCACATTCGTATGGTCCCATCCTTCTTCTTTACAAACAACACTGGTGTACCCCAAGGTGACACACTTGGTCTAATAAACCCCTTTGCTAACAACTCCTCAAGCTCCTCCTTCAACTCTTTTGGAGCCATACAGTATGGTGGAATAGATATAGGCTGGTTACCTGGAGCCAAATCAATATAGAAATCAATATCACGATATGGTGGCATGCTAGGAAGGTCAGAAGGAAACACATCGGCAAACTCTCGGGCAACTGGAGCTAAATCACTCGACAAAGACTCTGCGGTGGTATCCCGAACATAATCTAGATAAGCCAAACAACCCTTCTTGATCATATGTCGAGCTTTTAGAAAAGAGATAACCCAATTGTATGTATTAACCCTTCTACCCCAACCTTAGCAACTCTGGCATCACTAAAGTAACAGTCTTTGCATGGTAATCTAGGACGGCGTGATATGGAGATAACCAATCCATGCCCAGGATGACCTCAAAGTTAGTCATATCAAGCAATAGGAAATCTGCTCTAGTCTTGAAACATAGAATGTGACCATACAGGACAGGTAGATCAGATCCATAACCAAAGAATCACCCACAAGAGTAGGCACATGAACAGGAGTACCCAAAAGCTTCCGAGGAATATCCAGGAAATGAGCAAATAGAGATGACACAAATGAATAGGTAGACCCTGGACTGAAGCATCCCTACCACAAAAATAGAATTAATACCTTCATCATAGCATCTGAAGTAATAGCATCTGGTCTGGCTGGGAATGCATAGAAATTGGCTGGAGCGCCGGCTGGCCGACCTCCACCTGACTGAGCAGTAGCTGGCTGACCTCTCCCTGTCTGGCCTCCGCCTCTAGGAAGGCCCCTACCAGTCTTTCCCCCGACTCTGCGAGGCTGGGAAACTGGTGCTGTAATCATGGGCTGCTGACCCTACTGTACTACCTTGCCCCAAAGTCTGTGGCAGGTCCTCTTCATGTGACCCCTACACTCGTAACAACCTCTCGACACCATAGACTATTGTCCTGAAGTCTGGACCTGATGGCATAAATACCCATTGGAGGAACTCTGAATAGCTGGTGGGCAGTATGAACTTTCCGGTATAGCACTAAAATGGGAGCTGGAAGAACCCTAGGGAACTGAATACCACCGGAAGAACCCTGAATAGCTGGCGGGCGGTAAGAACACTCTGGTATGGCGCTGAAATAAGGGCGCACTGGGGTATCTCGAGGAGGTGGTGGTGCTGAGTATGGGGGCCTACTGAGCTGACCCCTCCCAAACTGACCTCTGCCCCTAGCCGAGGCACCACTAAACTCTCCAGAGAATTGGGCCCTCTTGTCCTGCTGCGCCTGCTCTCTACCTCTCAGACGGTAGCCCTCAATCCTCCGAGCAATCTCCACTACTAGCTGATAAGGAGTCCTCATCTCCACCTCTCAGGCCATGTTGGCTCTAATGCCAGAATGCAACCCTACAACGAACCTACGTACCTGTTGATACCTAAATTTTTCCCTATATATTTTATATACTCAAAATATTTTCAAAATACTATATATAGGCATATATAAGTATGCCTAAGTGTTTTAGTATTTTTCTCAATTTTTAAAAGATTTTTTGAACCAATTTATTGTCTATTTTAGCAGTATAAAACCAATAATTATTTCCAAAATTATCATCTTGGTGAATAGCTTATTTTATTCTCGTATTTTTACCAAAATATATCTATGGTAATTTTTATACATTTTTACAAATTTATTTGGTATTTTAAAAGTCAAATTGCATATAATTGTAATTTAGCCTATTTTACGATTAATAGTATTTTATAGCTGTAAAATTAGTCCCAATATTTTTCAATTAATACCTATGTATTATTAATTAGTTCATCATTTTCAATTCTCTTTAAAATTCATTTTTTACTTTTTTTTTTATAAAATCAAACAAAGGAAAAATGGCTATTTAAAGGGTAGCCCTGATTATTTCAATTATAGCCTAAAATTAAACCCAATTACCCTAACCCAGTCCCCATGCAAATCGACCCAAACCCATTTTCCACCTACCCTCTCTAATCTCAACCGTTGATCGCCTAGATCAATGGTCCCCGTTTTCCTTTCCTTTTTTAATTCCCCAATCACCCCTAACCCTAATCATTTTACGTCTGCAGCCGCCCTTGAACCCCCCATCTCCTAATTCTCTCTCAACCTCTCCCAAAACCCTAGCCTCCCCTACCTTGTTCCACCATGTTTTCACCGGCGTCCATGGCTTCTCAGGCCATGGACGGCCTATACCCACCTCCTCCTATGGCTCCTGCATGTCTATTTGTTCGAAGGATCGAGGCCAGACCTCGAGGGTCTTTACCCAGGCCTTCACTGATTCGAAGATTTCGGCCATCTCCGGCCTTGCTCTGGTGGCTCTTGGTCTTTTGAGCCTGTTTGTGACATTATCCGACTTAGATCGGGTGTTTTCGAAGCCTTTCTCATCTCTAGGGTTCATCTGGAACCCTAAATATCAAGGTTCTCTCCGATTATTTTAGATCAGTTATATGTTTGCACTGTTGCTTAAGTTTCTTAAACCTTTTCTCCGATTCTCTTTCAAAAAGCACTTGTTTTCGATTAGGGTTTCTGGAAAGTTCTTAAAAATTTTTTGACTCTTCTTCTTCTCTTCTTCTTCTCCTCTTCTTGGTGCGAATCGATCCCTGCTATGTTCTTACTGGTTCTTTTCTGTCTCACATGCCTTTCGTGTGTTCTTATATTTGCCTTGTTATGAAATTTTTCTATTGTGCTCTTATTGGTTTTTCACCATGCTCTCACATGCCTATCTTATGTGTTCCTCTACTATATTTTCCTACTGAGTTTTGATCCTTTGTTTGCGCTTACTAGACTTTGCCTTGATTCTTTCTAAATGTGTTTCATCGATTGTTTCTTTAAGTTTACACTACCCAAATTCATTTAATTTCAAGCTTTTCTTGAAACTTGTTTCATGTACTGGTTTCTATGTTCTACTTGCTATCGTGCTTGTATGCTTCTCATGAGACTCTAAAAAGGTCTCTGAGCTTATCTCAATAGTTTGCCTCTTCATCTTAGTATCAAACTCGAGTTCAAAAACCCTGAGATTTAGGGGTTTTCTTTGGCTAATTTGGTCTTATGTTTGGACAAGGGTTCTACTTCGAAACCTCGAACTCTCAGACTCACTTCGAATTTATGAATTGAATTTGAACCTTTTTCTGCGTTTGTGATCTTGAAACCCCCTTGTTTGACATGCCTATGTGTTTTATACGAGAACTTCTCTTTCAAATATTTTGCCAACTGTTAATTGATTTTGAATCCCTTTAATGTTGCTTATTTGATTGTTACAGATTTTTTCCTAAATTAAAACTTCCCATGTACCTCTTTTCTGACTCGAGTAAAGCTTTCAATGGGATTCTTTACTGGTTATTTTACTGATTCCCTTTCATTGTTTTGCAAATCAAGCACCACTATGTATTTACCCTTATTTGCCTACCTTGCACGAGATATTTACTTGATTTCCCTTCCTTAAATAACTTCTGCCCATTACTGTTTAAATTTGGACTCCTTAATTAAAGGGAGTCTATGGGCTGATTGATTTTAATTAGTACATAGTTCCTTAATTATTACTAAACCATGATTCTTGCCTTATTTTCTACACCTGTTTTAAATTATAAATACACTGCTCTTTCATTAACACACACACGATTTTTAATCATCTCTTCTAAAAAACTTACACTCTTGATTCTTGATTGCAATTTGGCTTCCCTAAATCTACTGCCTCTCCCTACTTGCTTGTCTCTTTCTGAAAACTGGTACGCCCTTTCATTTAACTTTCGCTTCATCCCTATATGTTTATTTTATACTTTCATTCTTTTGTGTGGTTTGTTGTTCATTCTTCGCAGCTTATGCTAAGTGTTTTTTTCTTTCTTCGCTTCTGCTCTCATATGAATCCCTACCCCTAACCCCCTTTATGTGTTGAGTTGAAACCTTGGCCTGACAGTATCCCAATTACTGCTCAGGCCATGGTTTGACCTTTAATAGGTCCTGGACTATCCAATGTTTGGCTAGTGGGCTGGTCAGGGGTGTGCCAGCATTTTATTTTGTTGGGCATGACCACCAGCTTGCCCTGGCATCTTTTAAATCCCTCTATTGCACTTACACTTGTTCCTAGACTCTAAGTTCTGCCCCCCTCCAATGAGCCTTGCCTTGGGACCTTGAGTTCCCTCTGAACTTGGACATTAGAGGGCTGGCCCTTCCACACTGCACTTTAATTCAGTTCTGCAATGATATATGGGTGTGAGCATTGCCTGGAGTTCTTGAAACTCCTTGGAACTTTGACACATTCCGCATAAGAGAAAGGATTTGGAACCTGATCCTGGCAGTTGGCTCATATCATATTGTTAGACCTTGGGTTTGAATTAGGTTCCTTGGATGCAGCGTAAGAGTTTGATGTTATTTTATTTCCTGTTTTGATTCAATTTGATCTGTAATAAATCTTTGTAATAACTTATAGGGTTTTTAGTAAAAGGGGGGTGGGGGTTATCTATGTATGCATGAGGGTAGATATCCTGCCCATAGGATTCCTGCAATTTCATATATAGAAATCATGTTCATAGGAACTCTGCATATCATATAGAGATCATGCTCATAGGATTCCTGCAATTTCATATATGGAAATCATGCTCATAGGAATTCTGCATTTTCATGTATTGAAATCCTGCTTATAAGAGCTCTACATGTCATGTAGAAATCATGCTCATAGGAATTTTGCGGTTTCATGTATAGAAATCCTGCTTATTGGAACTCTGCATATCATATAAACATCCAGCTCATAAGGACTTTACATGTAGAGACCATGTCTTTAAGATTCTGCATCCATTATTAGGAAAACAGTTATAGGTCAAATAATAAACAAGTGCATCCTAGATACCATGCTCGTAGGATCGCTCCTGCTACGCTTGAGAAAAGTGTTTAAATTAACAATGCTAGAAAGCATGCCTATAGGAACTATCAACCAAATCAGAATCACTCGCAAGATTAGCACGTCGGTAGTCACCAACTACAGAACTCGCACCATTCTGTTAAAATTGGCAACCCTCTGCAATCAATTTTCTTCTTTATTCCTGAAACCAGTAGATGCCATGCCTATAGGTCATCACATAGGCAAATAAGTAAGTAGTTAATTAATTGCACCAGTCTTCGATAAGTTGCAGCCAGGCGAGTCTAATGCAAACCTCTTGCCTGAAGATATGTAATGAACCAGCCTGCCTAACGTTAAGCATAATTTGGACCTAATCAGTACATGTAAGACATGCTAAACTACATGATTTCTGTGATTAAAGGAGGTTTATCTGAGCCTTGATTATTTTGAGATCCCATAACTGTTTTCATGTGTTTTGCCTGACGCCTTAGTATTTTAACCTTTTTAAACCTCCGAAAAGCCAAGCCTCCTCCCTTTAGGATTAGTAGTCCTAAAAGCCTCCAGGACTGATAAGTGGGACGTGTAATAGCATGCTATAGGTTACGATACCATTTCGCGATTAATACCTTAACGGGGTGGGAAGGGTAGACATGGAGATGATAATCACACGATAACACTACGCGTACGATTGGTTACCGGTGTTGTGTGGATGATCCATGTGTTTTATAAACCTAGTACCCCTTTCCTTATGTAACTTTGTTTAATATCAATAAAATTTTGTCTTTTCAACTACTCAAAACCTTTCTTTAATTTTACTGCATTATTCTTTTTCTTCTAAATTTTTTCTTCTTTGTTTATTCAATGTCTTGATCAATTTTCTGCATTTAGACCCACCTTCAAACAATTGTAGATCATCTAGACCTTGATTCCAACATACTTGTCACGTATCTATTTGTAACCCTTATGTGTGAAATTATTTGTGTACCTACTTGCATTAAAGTCATAACATAGCATGGCCGGGAACCACACTAGTGGATCTTGAGGGGTGACTAACACCTTCCCCTCGAGATAATTTCTAGCCCTTACCCGAACTCTAGTTTTCAAATTCAAACCCTTAGTGTCCTAATGCACTTAATCATTAGGTGGTGACTCTTCAATTCCAAAAACCCAATTCCCAAACGGGAATAGAGTTGTCTTCCCGAATGTCGTAAACCCGATTTCGCGATAAAAAGGGGGCGTCGACAGTACCCTCTCTACATCAGTGGGAAGTATCATCAATGTATGGCGGGACAACTCAGAAAACCTCGCCTCATAGTCGATCACGAACATTTGACCCTGCTCAAGCTGCTCAAACTGATACCGCAGATCTTCCCTCTCAAAGGGGGGAAATATATATGTCTAGGAACAACTGTATGAACTGACCCCAAGTGATAGGAGGAGAACCTGCTGTCCTACCAAGAACATAAGACTACCACCATATACAGCCTTGCCCTCTAGCTGGAAAATAGTGAAGTCAACCCCATGAGACTTCAATATCCTTATGTTGTGCAGTCTGTCCTTGCACCTATCAATGAAATCCTGAGCATCCTCATGTCACTCACCCTTGAAGATAGGAGGGTGTAGCCTATTCAACAGCCTTGCCCTCTAGCTGGAAAATAGTGAAGTCAACCCCATGAGACTTCAATATCCTTATGTTGTGCAGTCTGTCCTTGCACCTATCAATGAAATCCTGAGCATCCTCATGTCACTCACCCTTGAAGATAGGAGGGTGTAGCCTATTCAACAGCCTTGCCCTCTAGCTGGAAAATAGTGAAGTCAACCCCATGAGACTTCAATATCCTTATGTTGTGCAGTCTGTCCTTGCACCTATCAATGAAATCCTGAGCATCCTCATGTCACTCACCCTTGAAGATAGGAGGGTGTAGCCTATTCAACAGCCTTGCCCTCTAGCTGGAAAATAGTGAAGTCAACCCCATGAGACTTCAATATCCTTATGTTGTGCAGTCTGTCCTTGCACCTATCAATGAAATCCTGAGCATCCTCATGTCACTCACCCTTGAAGATAGGAGGGTGTAGCCTATTCAACAGCCTTGCCCTCTAGCTGGAAAATAGTGAAGTCAACCCCATGAGACTTCAATATCCTTATGTTGTGCAGTCTGTCCTTGCACCTATCAATGAAATCCTGAGCATCCTCATGTCACTCACCCTTGAAGATAGGAGGGTGTAGCCTATTCAACAGCCTTGCCCTCTAGCTGGAAAATAGTGAAGTCAACCCCATGAGACTTCAATATCCTTATGTTGTGCAGTCTGTCCTTGCACCTATCAATGAAATCCTGAGCATCCTCATGTCACTCACCCTTGAAGATAGGAGGGTGTAGCCTATTCAACAGCCTTGCCCTCTAGCTGGAAAATAGTGAAGTCAACCCCATGAGACTTCAATATCCTTATGTTGTGCAGTCTGTCCTTGCACCTATCAATGAAATCCTGAGCATCCTCATGTCACTCACCCTTGAAGATAGGAGGGTGTAGCCTATTCAACAGCCTTGCCCTCTAGCTGGAAAATAGTGAAGTCAACCCCATGAGACTTCAATATCCTTATGTTGTGCAGTCTGTCCTTGCACCTATCAATGAAATCCTGAGCATCCTCATGTCACTCACCCTTGAAGATAGGAGGGTGTAGCCTATTCAACAGCCTTGCCCTCTAGCTGGAAAATAGTGAAGTCAACCCCATGAGACTTCAATATCCTTATGTTGTGCAGTCTGTCCTTGCACCTATCAATGAAATCCTGAGCATCCTCATGTCACTCACCCTTGAAGATAGGAGGGTGTAGCCTATTCAACAGCCTTGCCCTCTAGCTGGAAAATAGTGAAGTCAACCCCATGAGACTTCAATATCCTTATGTTGTGCAGTCTGTCCTTGCACCTATCAATGAAATCCTGAGCATCCTCATGTCACTCACCCTTGAAGATAGGAGGGTGTAGCCTATTCAACAGCCTTGCCCTCTAGCTGGAAAATAGTGAAGTCAACCCCATGAGACTTCAATATCCTTATGTTGTGCAGTCTGTCCTTGCACCTATCAATGAAATCCTGAGCATCCTCATGTCACTCACCCTTGAAGATAGGAGGGTGTAGCCTATTCCATCTATCCAATAACTTCTGCGGATCACCATCTGCAGCTAGTCTGGGCTCGGGTACCACTATAGTAACTAATTGAGCCCCATCAGCGGGCAGTGCACCTGGAATGTGATACATTGCAGCTGTATGACCAGAAGCCTGAGCAGTAGGGGTATGTGCTCCCTTTACCGCCTGTGATATAGCTGGATCCACTGGAAATAAACCACCCTGAGTTATGGAATCCATGAACCGCAACATACGGCCCATGACCTCCTGGAAACCCGGTGCTGTCATGAAGTCCGACGGGGTAGGCTCAGCTGCGGGCACTTCGTCCTGCTCCTCAATGATAGGATCTCCCGCAAGATTCGCCAGTGGTTCTAGTGGCACAGCTCTGGGATACCCCCATCCCCTATCTCGGGCTGGTGCCCTCCCACGGCCTCTGGCTCAGCCTCTAGCAATGGGGGGAGTAGCTCCTCCCATGTCTGGAACATTTACCATGCACGTCCTCACCATCTATGAGAGAATCGAAGAGGGAAATTTAGTATACCAACCACTGCACGATAGGAAATAAATAAAGAGTAGTTTCCTAACACCCTATAGCCTCTCAAAGATAAATACAGACGCCTCTGTACTGATCCACAAGACTATATTAGGTTTGCCCATGACTTGTGAGACCTATTTGAACCTAGTGCTCTGATACCATGTTGTCACGACCCAAATTCCATGGTAGGTAGTGATGGCGCCCAACAACGTTGATAGGCAAGCCATCCCTAATCATCTAGTGAATTCTTAATTATTTTACCAAAACAATCCCATTATTTACTTAAATTAAATCCAAAGCAGCTGTCACACCTCCTTTTTTACGAGTTTTAATACACCCCACGAAGGGCGTACAGGAGTTTTTCCAATCAAAGGACAGTCGGAACGGGAATTATTATTATTTATTGAGAGTCGCCACTTGAGAGATTAATGGTGTCCCAAGTCACCGGTTGAATCTCGAACCAAGGAAAATATGACTCTGTTAACAGTCCGCGAACCAGAAATTCAGATAGGGAATTCTGTTAATCCGGGAGAAGGTGTTAGGCATTCCCGGATTCCGTAGTTCTAGCACGGTCGCTCAACTGTTGTATTTGATTTTATCTGATTTCAATACATGTTTTATTTTTATGTGCCTTTTATTAATAACCCACTTTTATTTTTTATTTTACAAGAATTACAACGTCGTTAAAATGTATCTCGAATCACGCCGTACCAGTACGCCCGTGACTTTTAACACATTTCGACTTCGTTGAGATTTGGATTTGGGTCACATAAATGTGCACCCGTATTTGGGAAGGTAATATTATTAACATACGCGCCTAAAGCGACTACGTGTTTATTATATTTGGGGAAGACCGTGGAATTCGCTAAACGGTTCTCCCTATTTCTAAGTATTTTTGACTCAACCATTTATTGAGGGCCCCGCAATTATGTATTTGACTTGGCGAGGCTCGTCTCATTTGTATTATTAAAGGCCAAGCCTAGAGCAACTATATTTTCTATTTTTTTTTTGGTTATTGTATCCAAACAATAAAGGGAAAGTCTTAACTATTTTAGCTTGAATCCATTACTCAAGCCGAAACTCAATTTTTTATATTTATGGTTTAATTTCCTTGTTCCTATTGTGATTTCAGCATAAGAGAATTTGTATTAACTTTGGGTTTCAGAATGTTTGGCCCAGCATAATAAAATATTTCATCATGGTTTTGGGCCTCAGGACGTTTGGCCCAACAGAATAGTACAAAATTCAATTCATGTATCAACCTTAGATTTACTATCAGAAATTAACCAATTCAAACTTTTGTACAACCAATTTAACAAGCCAGCCTCACAAATTGCTGAACAAGCATGATCTTACACTACTTGTGAGTATACTATCCTACAAATTCAGAACTCTAGTATTCACGTTTTTACTATCACTTTTATTAAGCAGTTGATAATAGTTAACTGACCACATTGCATGTTTACCTATTGATAATAGGCCAGTATTGAAATGATACCTATTTGGTGATTATTCATGGTTCATATTCCTAATTGCCTGATTTCTAGTTCATTTATCTTTAAAAATCAACCTCGAATATTAATGTGAATTAGAGTATTATTACCTGAAACTACTGGATTTTACAGTAATATCATAATACTGTTTCGAAATTAATCTAAGTGATAACATATTTGACTTAGCACATGAATTTTTATTCCTATTTCTGATTTCAACAAATAAAGTTATTCTAAAAAAAAACGAAATTGATGAAAAATACTAACAGATTATTTTCAGTTTTTATTCATGCTATATTAAATGAAATCCAAATCTAACAAGATATCTCATTATCCTAGATGATCACAAGTACTTCAAACATTGTTCATAATGATCTAATACTTAATAAATGTCCAAATGTTCAAGCGTCCAAACATAGTCCTATTTATACAGTCCAATACAAATTAAGTAATCCTATCAAATACAAATAACTACTGCATCTATATAATCTAATTAGATTTAAACTCATTTATTAACGAAACTTCAGAATAATAATCAGATTCTCATTTTTATTTGCTCAAAAGCTTGAAACCACATCAGTGCTGAGTACAATTGTGTACCTGAGTAGAAGAAAAATGTAAGAAAGAGAATTAGATCTCTAACGATCAGCAAAAGCAACAGGAATTAACGCGGCAAACTCCATCACAGCCTCAACACCACCAGATTTTAACCAAAAGTATAGGATATAAACCAGGAGAATACAATTAACCAATTTCAAAACGAAATTCCAGCCTTTCAATCACCAGAATCAGAAACAATCAACAAAACAGCCTTCGAGTTGAGTTTAGATCAATGAAACAATAGATTTTGGATATTTTTCTGTTAAGTCTAATGTTTTTTGAGTTTTGGAAGTGGTTAATTGCGAGAGTGTGGAGCTAGAATGGTAGAATTACTATATGGAGATTTTTCAGATTGCCAAACTTTTTTCAAATGATGCCCATTGATGCCTATTTATAGTTTTAATTTTGGAGGGAAGTTCAAACTTTGTTAATTACACTATGGTCCCTCTTTTATTTCAGTTTTATCCTTATTTTTTATTAGTTACTCGATTGAATACCCTTATTTGTGAAAAATCACATTAATTACCCCATCTAGAATATTCTATCTAAGTGTATTACCCTACATATCCCTTCCTCTCTTACAAAATTACCTTATTGACATTTCCTTCTACCCAGAATGCCCTCACTTCCTTAGTTTTATTACTAATATCCCATTTTATATCCCCAAACTACCCCTGAATATAAATCAGATTTACCAAGTGCCCTAATTATTGATTATCGATTAACAGCTATAAACCAAAACAACCCCAACAATTTTACAATTCAGAAAGCAAACAATTAAAAGCACACTATTCAATTATAAAACCCTAATTTACTAATCAAGTTATCAATCAGAATCTTATTAGAAATCCTATTTTAATATCAAAAATTAAATCTAAAAGTATCAAATTTAATTCTATTTCTTAACGAACAAAATTAAAAGATAACAATCAAAAATCTTAAAGTACTATATTGTTATTTTATATTAAAACAAGAATCAATTAAAAAAAAGGAAAAGAACAAACACATGCAAGAAACAGAAAGGAAAGGACAAAAAGAAACTTAGCTTTTTCTTTTTTTTATTCGGACAGTCTTTACTTCTTTCTTTTTTCTTTCTCTTTTTTAGTTGAAAGATTTCCAAGATTTCAGGGGTCTTGGGCATCAATTTTCTTGGTTTCTTGGTCACCGACGAGTTTCACACTTTGATTTGAGCCGTTTCAGTGACTTTTAAAGCTCAAGGTTTTCAAAAACGGATAGAGGATGGCTAGTAGAAGGTTTGGTGTGATTTTGGGGTGATCTGGCTGAACTAGTGTTCGCCGGGGTTAGGGTTCCGGCGACACTTTTTAGATATTCGAGCAAATCCAAGGGGATTCGAGGGAACAGGGTAGAGGGGAGGATTCAGGGGTTTGAGGGGGTTCTGGGGGTTTATTTGTGGAGTGGATGGCTTAGGTACCATCTCCCGCCGGTAGGGTTTCGGCA
This sequence comes from Nicotiana glauca, assembly GCA_026770625.1. Taxonomy (NCBI): domain Eukaryota; kingdom Viridiplantae; phylum Streptophyta; class Magnoliopsida; order Solanales; family Solanaceae; genus Nicotiana; species Nicotiana glauca. Next base: position 22,198 of record MU698053.1, read on the forward strand.
GGGTCTGTTGAGAGAATATAGAGGCGGCTAAGTTCGACGAGAGGAGAAGAAGATGAAAAATGATTTTAGGTTTTAATTTTTTGGTATATTAAAGATGTACTGATTGATACCAGCCGTTGGATTAAACATTTTGACGACTCAGATCAATTGACATCAGTACGACGTCGTTCCTTTTTAATGAAAACTTAACCCCGTTCGTTGGATTAATTTGATCAAGGGCTCAGATTGAAATTACAATACGTCGTCGTTTTATTTTTAATGTGATCAGCTTATGTGACCGTTGGATCATCAATTTTCAACGGTCCAGATTTAAAAACCCCAAAATGGGGTCGTTTGGATTGTGACTGAGGCTTGACCGGTTTGGACTCTTTTTAGGCTTGGGATATTTATTTTGTTTTGGGTTTAGGGTGTAATTGGCCCAAAGTCTTTTATTTCCTTCACACATTTTTATATATTGTATTTTCGCTTTGTATTTTTATTTTTTATTTGTCTTTTCCAATTTTATATTTTTTCTGATTTTATCAAATTGTTAACTAACTAATTCTAGAATTTATTTAATAACTATTGATAGTAATTTTCAATTAAAAATACTAAAAAGCTATTTTTTTGATTTTTCTTTAATTTGTTTCCATAATGAATTAATACTAAAAATGTAAAAATTAAAAATTCTAATGCATATGCATATTTTTTGTATCTTTTAATATGAATTATTAAGCAACTAATTAACACAAAAATGCAACAAATTTCAACAAAATTGTAAAAATAATGAAAAATTATTTTGTTTGGACTTTAGGAATAATTTGCTTAGGGCAAAAATCACATGCTCACAGCTGCCCGCCCGGAAACACGAAGAGTTTTCGTGCAAAGACAAGTGAGCGGTAATGAGGGATTTTTGCTCATTCACATATTCCGTGTGAAGCATTTTTGAAAAGTTTGACTGCACCCTGCTTCAGAGGTTGCCTACATATCCTGGGCTAAACAGGAATCAGGTCAGTGTAGTTCGGGAGTGTCTGGTAGCTGGGACTACCAGGAGCTGTGATTTCACCGCTGTTGCTACTGTTACTGCCTGCTGACCCCCTTATTACACCATGGTAAAATAAAAGAAGCTAGTCTAGGCTATGGTCTATGAATTACAAAAGATCCTATATCTATGCCTTCCAACTTGCTCGTGTGTTGCCTTGAACTTGTATCTTGTATCCTTCCAAAGAAATTCTTGTTGTTGCCTTGATGATGTTTTGAAATATGTGTCCATTCTTCAGGTGGACTCCTGCTTGCGACTGCTTGAAAAGATATTCCTTTGTTCTCCAGGCGGGCTCCTGCTTGCGATTGTTTTAAAATGTATTCCCTTGTTCTCCAGGTGGGCTCCTGCTTATGACAAAATAGACAACCAAAAAAAAATTTCTGCCCCAGTATGGTGACTGGACATATCATGTTATCAGATATTAAAATTAAAAGCTAAAATTTGGATTGTACTTCCCTTGTTTTCCCGGTGGGTGCGTGTTTGCTGAATTAGAAAAGATATTCCCTTTGTTCTTCAGGTGGGCTCCTGCTTTTGTATTTGAAAAATGTTCCCTTTGTTCTTCAGGTGGGCTCCTGCTTACTAAATTTGAAAAATATTCCCTTTGTTCTTCAGGTGGGCTCCTGCTTACTGAATTTGAAAAATATTCCCTTTGTTTTTCAGGTGGGCTCCTGCTTACTGAATTTGAAAAATATTCCCTTTGTTTTTCAGGTGGGCTCCTGCTTGCGATTGTTTTAAAATGTATTCCCTTGTTCTCCAGATGGGCTCCTGCTTACGACAAAATACACTACCAAAGAAAATTTTCTGCCACAGTATGGTGACTGGGCATATCACGTTATCAGATATTAAAATTAAAAGCTAAAATTTGGATTGTACTTCCCTTGTTTTCCCGATGGGTGCCTGTTTGCTGAATTAGAAAAGATATTCCCTTTGTTCTTCAGGTGGGCTCCTGCTTTTGTATTTGAAAAGTATTCCCTTTGTTCTTCAGGTGGGCTCCTGCTTGCTAAATTTGAAAAATATTTCCTTTGTTTTTCAGGTGGGCTCCTGCTTACTGAATTTGAAAAATATTCCCTTTGTTTTTTAGGTGGGCTCCTGCTTACTGAATTTGAAAAATATTTCCTTTGTTTTTCAGGTGGGCTCCTGCTTACTGAATTTGAAAAATTTTCCCTTTGTTTTTCAGGTGGGCTCCTACTTTCAACAAAATAGATAGACAAAGAAGATTTTTCTGCTCCAGTTTGGTGGCTGGGCACAGGGATGAATGTTGAACTGAATTATTTTACTAACTATTATAAGAATTTGCAAACTAAGTCCTATTATCCAGGGAGGTCCTGACAATTCCTAAATTATTTCTTTTAAAGGAATTACTTTCACTAAAAAGTCTTAAACTACTCCCCATTATCCAGGAGGGTCCTGACAACTTCTATTATGACTTCTACTATATCTTGTTATCTAAACAGACCTTAAACTACGTCCCATTGTCCAGGAGGGTCCTAACAACTCTTATTACAACTTTCACTATATCTTGTTCTTAAAACTACGTCCCATTATTCAGGAAGGTCCTGAAAACTCTTATTACAACTTTCACTATATCTTGTTATTTATACTGACTTTAAAACTTCACCCCATTATCCAGGAGGGTCCTGATAACTCTTAATTGAAACCTATGCAAACTTTGGAATGAACTTATATTCCATTTTATGCCAAGTTATGTTTCTCATGATTGTTTTGACATGTAAACTAAGTTCTATTTTCCAGGAGGATCCTGAGAATTTCCAGTCATACCTGTTCGGGTCCTGCATTTCTTTACGGAGGATTTCTCCGAAACATCTGCCCCTGTTTCAATCAAAGAAAATCTTGTCAGTTTTAAATGTGGTGGTT
>MU698054.1:0-11081 GCA_026770625.1 Nicotiana glauca
TATATATATATATATTACAAGAAATTGTCATAGATAAAAAAAATTAAAAAACAGTCAAGGCCCACTTAGGCCCGTTTAGGATCGGGCCCGACCCATATAGCCCGGGACCATTAGTACACGGTCCCGATCTGGTTGCACGCAAAAGCCCATAAAGCTCGGGCCCGTTTAAGCCCGGGCCCACTTAGAGCCGGACCGTTTAAGCCCGACCCGCGAGGCCTGTTTAGGATCGGGCCTGGACCGTTTTCCACCCTTAGCCGACATACATAGATTATACATTAATTATATATTATACATAAATTGTACATATATATTATACAACCGCTGGCTATTTTTAGTTTAAGAGATTATGTAGACGGCTATTTGGGCAGTAATAGTGAAACACTTTGGCCCAACATAGTGTGCATGTATTACTAACAACAACAACAACAACCCAGTAAAATCTCACAAGTGGGGTATGGGGAGGGTAGTGTGTACGCAGACCTTACCCCTACCTCGAAGGGGTAGAGAGGTTGTTTCCGAAAGATCCTCGGCTCAAGATAATAAAAAGAAGACAAAAGGAGAGGATATTAGATTCATCACGGAAATCATAGGAAAAATAGGAACATAAAATGCAAAGCAAAAATGGTAGCTAGTAAATGGATCCAACGTCGAAAAAGAAAATAGTAAGACATGATATTGCCCCTAGCTCTCTTAGACAAAACCCTACCAGACTAGGCTCACAAAGGTACAAAGTAACGCAAGACTCAACTACCTCCTAACCTACAACCGTAATACTCGACCTCCACTGCTGGCTAGTAAATGCAGTAGATCAAGGTCGATCCAGTTCAGACCCTTTAATCTCCTTTCCAGAAAAAAAAACAGTACAGTATTGATCTGTAAATCCAAATATATTATTTCTCCCTGCTCTCTTAAGAGAAGAAAAAAAAAGGAATTAAGGCAATCATATTTTCATGATTAAAATGTGCAAATCGGTGGTATGAGTCCTCTATTTTGCGCCACACTACTTATTACTTCTATATTTTAAAAAAATACAACGGACCATAGGTGGCGTTTGTTTGAAGTTTTGCACATTTTAAGTTTGCTAACTTAATTTTGAATTATTAGAGAAAGCATTTGTTTAAGCTAATTCTTGAAAAAACGTACACTTCAAGCAAATGCCTCCTCCAAACTCAGCGTAAACTAGAAATATTTTTTTTCCCAAAATATTATGTTGATTCCACAGTTCTGGAATATAACATTTTTTTATAAAAAAAGCCGGAAGCAAAGTTTTTGAAATCTGATTTTATGGTAAATGTCTAAATGTAGAACCAATCTTCAAGCTTAATAGCAGCTCCAGAAGAGAGACTGGCTTTGTCCACGACCATAATTTGATGAACAATTAAATAAAATAGAAGTCAGCCCTCCTTCAAATGAGCAGCTTGCTATTTATTCATTTATTAATTAGTTATTCTGAGTTGCCCGTTATCGATAAAATGCAACTATAAAACATATTAGCAAAATAATGCATTCCCTTAATTTCCATAATTTCCATGAGTTGAGTTCCTACATCGGTAGGGAATGAGTTTTTTGATCTTCTTGTATAATTTTAGAGATTCTCACATCATGTGTGCTAGCTTTTATGTTCAAATTTACAGTTGCGTCTTGGTATTCTAAAGCCCAAAAAAATCTATTTTCATCAAATCCTATCTTTCTTTTACTTTTTTGACTCTGGGCTATAATGGATGGACTTGCACATGGCCATAATGTGACACTATCCTTCTCCTCTACTCTTTTGGGCTTCCCCTTTCCAACCCACTGAGCACCGACACATACTGCTACGGCTACATTGTGTTTCTCTGTTAATCATGATTTGTTTATAACAAATTAGAATTATTATTTTTGCTAACCTTATGCTAAATGAAGATCAAGCATGGTAAATGATAAGCATATATTATTTTTGGTAATAATATTGTTACCACAAACAGATTATGTTTATATCGACATGTTTTTTTCGAGTATACTATTTGATCAATATGTTCATATCTACGGATCTACCTAGAATGTGGCAATTCGTACAGATCTTTTCATGCTACAGATTTTGTAGAATCATAGAATCAACCGCATACATTTCTTGAACATCTACCTCACCGAGGCGGACCCAAGATTTGAGCGTGACGGGGACATTACTATTTTCACATATGTCAATTAGTAGCGACAAAGTTCGGCGCGCAACTCCTTAAAAGCTTAGCAATTATGATAGCTTATCATCAAAGTACAACTCTTAGTTGTCGTTGTCAAAGTCGACATATGTTGTTGATTCGTCGAAAGTGATGGTTGAAGGGAGAATGAAGAGTTTGTATTTTTTTACTTGTTGAGAGAAGAGCTACACCACCCCACCCCGTCCTAAATAAAAATATTATTAATAGTACTTTCTTTTCATATTATAAATAATTTTTTTTTTATTTCAACAAATGAGTTTTTTATGATATGAAAAGGTATTTCATTTTAACCAAAAAAATACTTTCTTTTCATGTAGAAATAGTATTACTTTTGCGTAAAAAAGTAGCGCAGCATAATAGTTCCTTTGGGTTTGTGTGGATTTTTAGAGACTTGGGAAAGGGGGAGAGGGGGAGGGGAAGAAGCAGAAAAAAATATTTTCTACTTTCTAATTAAACACTAGAAAATATTTTCTAACCAAACACACCCTTAAAGTGGTATAAATTATTATTTAATTCAAAAAGATAAATTAATAATAAAAAAGTAAACGAGTTGACTATTATGTAATGGTTTGAATCATAAGGTGAACCCAAAAACATTAACGAATGCAAGTTGCCTAGTTCCTAACCAAAGCTGCCAACCAACCTTTCCTTCTTTAGGGGCACCAATAAATTATTAAAGGGATCCTCTATGTATACACTGACATATCAGAGATATATATATATATTGATTTTGCCGAGGCTAACGGGTTTCTGTAACCCCTGTAACTTACATGTAGGTCCGCCCCGACTCACATGGGAAAACATTTGCCAAATAGCTCCTGATGCTTTGTTAACTCTAACATAGAAAATAAAAAACTCGGACATTCTGATAGAGTAGGAAGAAAAAACTAAAAACAAGCTTAATAAAAAAAAAAATTGTTTGATGTCGTACTCTCAGTCAAAACCTCAAACGATATACTTCCACATTTTTCAAAGAAAAAATAGATGTTGAATACATATGACAAGTTAGATTCCTTAGCAAAGAACCAATACAATAATTAGATCAAAAAAGTGGAGACGACTTACAAAATTTCAAAATCCTGTATGCAAAATTTTGTGTCTATGGTCATAAGACCTCAGCATGAGTTAGAAATCCTCGGCTGGATTTTAGATCACTAAAGTCCATTAGAAAGTCTCGAGGCTAATAAAAAATCAAGGATCTCAGCTGCTCCTTCCACTGTTTAATATACAAAAGCAATCCCTTTTACTCACATCATTAAGTGGCTCCCCATACTTCTTCAGAGTGCCTCAATAAAGCAAACTTTCTCAGGCAGCTGAAGTCCTGGGTGGATAATGCTGTGTTCTAATGATGCCATATAGTCATTATGAAGCTTGCTTTGTTTCCCAAGGGCCCTCAAAAGAACACGGGCAACTGCTTTTTCATGGGAATGAAGGAATCATTTCTTCAGTGATTGTCAATTTCACTAAAACAGCACGTGAAGCTTCAGCTCGGAATATTTAGGAGAGAGGTCATTTTCTACTTCAGATGTCATTTCCCCGTCATGATCATTCAAACCTACTAATACACAGCTAATGAATGAATCAAATCTTATTCAAAATTAAAACAATCCAAAAATTAAATCACAAGCGACACTGGTACAGGCTGGAGAGTAGGACATAAGGCTTGCACAGCAGTGAGAAGACCATCGATCCCTATATCACCTACCCACCTTAATTTGTAGCTTGCTCATTCCGACATTAACCTTTTCCACACCCGGTTCACTCTTCATCTCTGTTTTCTTAAGATTTTTGACGTTGAGCCATGGGTGTTGCAAGCACTGCTCAGCAGTTGGTCGTTTCTCTGGCTCAAAATCAAGAAGAGGACCAAGAAATTCTGTGAACTCATGGGCATCAATTTCAGAAAACCTAAACTTGTCAACTAGCAATTTATCGAGAGAACCATATTTCAGCCTACGGATCCTCTTCAAATCTCCGTGCCTGTCAAAGTAATCTTTGGATCTAGCCCCACCAATGGCTATCTGCTCCACCAGAAGTTAGTAAAAGAATTTTTCAGAAGCTATTTTCAGAAATAGTTCTTAAAGGCCCACAAAAGCAATATAATGTGCTCACCTTCCGAGGGATCTTCCCTAGAAGCTCCATCATCATAGCTAGATGATCCTGCAACCCACCAAATAATAACAAATATTGTCAAGTGAAAGTTTTAAATAGTTTCTCTTCAGGAGGTAAAATCGATTAGACATAATTCTTTCTAAGGCTAGGTCGACTCAGCTTTACACCAAAAAAACAAGACCTCAAATCAGAAAAGCGTAATACTTATTCCAAAAATAGAAAAAAGAGAAATAGTTGCATTAAGCAATGAAAGAACAGTTAACCAAAGAAACATAAATGAAATCGTCTTACCTCATCTTCATTGAAACCTTGTCCACCTTTGGGAGTGAACATCATCTCACCGGTAGCAAGCTCAAATGCAATACAAGCAAAAGACCACATGTCAGCAGAGAATGAATATCCAGATTGAAGTATAACTTCAGGGGATCTGTACTGCCTTGTTTGAATTTCTTCTGCAAATTGCTTATCAGCCCAGCATGCATTTCCAAAATCCACAACCTTGCACCTCAAGTCAATCCCATCAAGAGATCTGTTTGATTTTGGAGTCCCTCCTACCCCACCCATTGAAGCCCGTCTTCCAGATATCTTAGCTGCTGCTCTCCTTGCCCTTTGCTTTAGTTTTTTCTCAATGATATTCATTGTTACTCCTCCATTAGGGTTCCCCTCAGGCCTTTCAAGTATGGGAGTCATCCCGGATCTAATGGGATCTTTTGTGGCATTAATTGTAGAAAGTAAAAGAATATTTTCAAGTTTCAAGTCTGTATGAATAATTCCAAGTCCCCTATGCAAATAATCTAAACCAGTCAAAACACATTTGCATATTTCCCTAACTTTGTTCATCTCGAGGCCCTTATAGCGATTATATTTGACCAGCCTCAATAAGCTATCACCAAGGAATTCAAGAACCATGCAAAGGTGCTGTCCATTAGGGCCCGTATGCTTAAAATTGTCAATAAGTCGTACAACATATTTACTATTAGACGAATCACCATTGGCAATCGCAGAAAGAACTTCAATTTCATGAAGAGCTGCTTGAGCAAATTGTGGTGCACTTTTCTGGATCTTCAAAGCAACATATTCCTAGGAGAAAACAAATATAGCAATGACGTCAACTCCAATCTCAATAAGAGCTCTCAAAAATCAATTTGAGCTAATTTTCCAGAGGAGGGGCTTTTGAAACATTTTAGTGCTAACTAAATGGCTAATTATAACTAAAAATTCAAAAAAAAAATCCATGAAGAATAGAAACTGCACATGCTTACTCAAAATAGAATGCTCTTATAAAAGGTTTTTCTTGAAAACCTACATAAATGCTGCTAATAGATTGAAAATCAATCACAAAAACTCACTCCACCATCCATTCAACTGACCCCAATTCAGGCCAAAGTCTCTCCCCTAGACAAATGCTTTTGATGACGAAACAAAGTAACCTCAACTTTACATACAAATAGGCATCTAGACATCTTAAAGTAAATTATAGGTAGTAGCGGAGCCAGGATTTTAACTAAGGGGAGTTACAATTTTAAAAAACTAAATACACGAAGAAGTCAAGGATATACAATACATAGTATATATACATAAAAAGATCATTTTGGCCTCTCTAAACAATGTAATTTTTCAACAAAGAGGTGTCAATTGACGAAGGGGTGACACCTCTTGGAGCTATGTCACTCCATCACTAATTATAAGCCAGCAGAGTATTACCTATCTCCACAATTACATTTGTGGATAAGCTTCGTGTTAATGTCATGTTAACTTGTTTGAGGATTAAAGGGTAACAAAAAGCCCATTGGAACTCTAGACAAGTTAAGTTCGTTCATGTAGAAAGGGCAAAAAGGACTTGGTCAATTTTGGAAAAAGAATGTCCAGGCTAAAAATTTAAGTTTGTTATTTATCTTCCCGTGATAGCCATATAACCATCACAATAACTCCTTAATTCAAATTCAATCGCCGAGTAAAAGCAAGCATCAACACGTTGCAGCAAGTAGTCACTAATCAAAATATCAAAAGGCAATGACACTTAAGCAAGACGCTTAATCCAATTTAATTAATCATCTAGAAAAAAGAGAGAGATTGAAGCCAGTTGCAAATGATAAATCATATTGGTGTTCACTAATCTTTTCTAGGATCGTTGATCATGAAAGAAAATGAAAAGATAAAACTTTAAGCGAATAATAATGATACTTATTATCAAAAATTATAAGTAGTAATGATAAATACAACAACTACTAATCCACCTCAATCCTAAGCTAGTTGAGGTCAGCCAAAATATTAATTTTTTAAAAAAAAGAATAATAATAATAATAAGCATACATTCTGACGAATTCACACAAAAACACCGATAAACAAAATCAAAAGAAATAATGAAGATGATAAACACTCACGGATGATCGAGTATCATAAGCGAGCCAAACAGTGGAGAACTCTCCCCAGCCGAGTTTTCGCTGAGCGATATATCGGCCACCAGAGAATGAATCGCCGACTCTCACCGCATGGTATCCTCCTTTCCGGTAAGAATCGAATCCCTCATCTTCATCCTCCGACGCCGACGACGATGATGAGCAAGACATTATGCTTTATGACTGAATCAAACAATCCTGATCTGAAAATTCTTATAATATCTTCTCTTCTTTCATGAAATTTGATTATTTTCCGATTTAGTTTCGAATAATATTAAATTAGTAGTAGAACTCTATGGATATGGAGGAATACAAAAGGTTGATAGAGAAGCAACATGAGACGAGACAGTGCGTTAACGGGGGAACATTTGTGGCCTTCAATACAAGTCTCGCTCCACTTTTTGCTCTTTTTCGCTTTTGTTTTCCCTGCTTTTAATTTTAGTAGACTTTTTAAATTCCTTTCTTTTATTCATAGATATGACTATTTAAAGTTGTTGAGTTTTTATTTTTTATTTTATTTTTTTTAACCGCTCCCAAATTAGGAGGATTTATAGTGTTTTCATATTTCCCCTCCTGCGTGACTCGAACCCAGGACCGAACGATCATAGATGGAGGTGCTTACCAACTGAGCAAGTCTCACTTATCTAAAGTTGTTGAGTTAGAACTCAGAATTAGATCATTTTTTGCATTCCTAATTTTTCCAATTATACTTCAATATTCATCTCTTTGGGTAATGTTCGGTGACATTTGGATTTGATTTTGATCTATAAGTAATTCATCAATATATATATTTATCAGATTTTTTTTTTTATCTTAATCCGAGCTCGACAATTTATTTAGCATGATCAAATCGAATAATTAATCATTTTTTTGAATCATTCTCAAGCAAATAAGGACGAATTAGATTACCTGTTTTTAATAAATATTGCGTCAATTTTTATAAAAGCCATTGAACTTCTTTTTGTTGAAGAGTATTTTGTTTGCTGAACGAAAAAATAATTCAAACATTGGATAGTACTTAGTATGTCCAATGTTATTCGCGTAATCTTCACTATTGAAACAGTAATATGTTTTCTAACTTTTATATAAAAAAAATTATATTTTAAGGCTTGAGTTACAAGATTTCAAATCATAGATTGCAAGTAAACGGCAAAATCAAATTTGAAAAAATTATACATTATTCTTTTTTAATTTATCGCTTGATGAATGTACGATAAACTTATCAAAAATTAGTATGTTATTTAATATGACAATAATACATTTATCGTGAGCTTACCTAATATCATATTTTACTCAACTGTTTAAAATCGTACTCATATATTTAATGTATAATATTAATTATATATTTATTTTAGGCATGTAACATGCTCTAGCTTCACATTGAGATAATATCACTTGAATGTTTATTAGCGTAAAGGTAAACCAATATAAAGGGATATTGTTCATATTAAATGTAAATATATCGTTGTGTTCAAATCTCTAGGCAATTAAATTTGGTACATTGTGGACCATTCACCGTTAAAATTTTGAGATTCCTATATGAGAAGATTCGCCTATGGGGATTGGGAAGGGATTGGGGGAAATAATATTCGAGAAATGGCCACATATACCCCTATATAATTAGAAAAGGTTTAAATATATCACTCCTTATAATTTGAATCCGTATATATTTATGTTTATACTATTGATTTTTTATCTGAGACGGAAATCTAATCCTACACAAATATTTTATGAAGTGGGTTACGTTTAAGATGTATTGAATTAACCAATATTAAAACATATATTGAGTTTTTAATGTCTACCATCTCATGATATTCAGTCAAAGATTACAAGAATCCTCTTTATATTCGGAGAAATCGGTCAAGAGCACCAAAGCAAATTTGATGAAAGCGATGAAACCACAAAGGAATTCGCGAGCAATATAAATCACATTCTGTTATGAACAATAAAAGAAGAAGAAGAGTACAACAACAACAACAACAACAGCAACAGAAGAGAAAGAGAGAGATAATTCTTATTAATTTGGGATGAATTACAATGGAATAGAACTATCTATTTATAGTGAGAGAATGACTTAGCCACCAAGTAATAAACCCTATAATCTCTATAAATATAGACATTCACCATAAATAGAACTCTATTTATAACACTCCCCCTGAATGTCTATTCAACAGATAATATGTCTCGTTAAAACCTTAACTGAAATAAAATCTAATGGAAAAAAAATTTCTAGAAAAGGAAAAAGAGTACATATATCTAATAATACGTCTTCTGGTTGCCTCATTAAAAACCTTGTAAGGAAAACCCAGTAGGAGAAAATCTTGTAAGGAAAAAAAAATGCAACGCGTATTAACTCCCCCTGATGAGTGCATCAATTCACATCCTTAAGCATTTGCATTTCAATCTTGTGCACAATCTTCAAAAAGATCTTTGGTGAATAAATCACCCATATTAACTCCGACGAATATGTTGCACCTTTGAAATTTCTCGCTATCACATTATCATGCTTATAGTTATAGCAAGATACATATGTGCACAAATTACACTTAAGATGTAGTACTTCATGACCATGAATTCTATATGCTTTAAGCAATTTAAATCCTTTGAGGATTGTCATATAAGTATAGTCAAATAAGCCATTTAAATAGACTTTAGATGCATATCAACTTTTCATGTCATGCTAGACATATAGGATAAATAAAAATGATTGCACACGCTGTAAACACGTGATTTTTGACCCTCCCCGAGAATTTTTATATTTTTAGCATAAATATTTAATTTAGGCGTAATATAGCTATTTTAGCTAATTTTGACCATTTTACTTTATTTTCACCAAAAAAAATAAAAATTACAAAAAATGATATATAAATTTTAGTTTATGTATTTTCATAAACTTGAAAAATATAAAAATAGTACCTTATTTTTATCTTTATATAATTTCGAAAATTATTATAAAAAATATTGTCATTAATATTTTGTAATCATTTTAAACTTAAAAATACAAAAAATAGTACTTTATATTTTATCTTTATATAAAAACGAAAATTGCAAAAATAGTTTTATTAATGTTTTGTAGTTATTTTAAATCTTGAAAAAATATAAAAATAGTTTTGTCTTACTTTTTAGTTATTTCGATTGCGTAGGATTAATTAAATAACTTCGTGTCTTTATTCTCGGTTTCGGGCAAAGAATAATATTCGAGTTTAAACTACCCGGATTTAATCTTAATTTTCGGATCTAGCCCATAATAACCCGAGCCCCGCACATGTGGGGGACACGGATGGAACACGAGGAGATGGGTCAGATCTGGGGTTTCACGTTTTGAAAAGATAACCCACGTGAGACCCATGACATATTCAATACATTAGGGACATTTTGCTGGAGGGAATATAAAATGAAAAAAAACGGACAAAGGGGAATGGGAGATGGCAATATAGAATACATGGGGGCTAACGTTCTGCCAGGGGGAAAATACAAAAGAAAAAGACAATAATAACGTCTAGGGGGAAAGAAAACGTTCCGGGGGAAATGAAAAAGACCCACTGTAGGGTCACATTTTTTTGGGAAACAATAGACAATACAACATCATATATTAATATATAGATTACAATATACATTAGAGAGAAGGGGGCTTCGTCTTCAACAAGAAAATAACGAGAGAGAAACCGGACTGCTCCTCCATCGCCTCCCACGCCCTCGACGCCTCCGCCATCTCCATTTCTGCCAACAACAACGACCAGCCATCGCCTCACCTCCCAACATCCAGCTACCATCTCCAAACCGTAAACCACCATTTCCTTCATCACGTCCACGCCTAGCCGTCGAACCAGCCCTCCCGCGTCGCCCTCCATAGTCACGTCCAGCTCCGCCACCTTCACTGTCCAAACGACCACCCTCAAGCAGCCTGTTTCGTCCGCCATTTCTGCTCTTTAGTCGTCAACGAGCTCCAGTCCATCGCAGCACCACGCCCAAACAACCACCTTCACCATGTTCGTCGAACCACCATAACCAAATAACCCTTGCCATTAGACCACCCTTCACCCGTCTCCAACCAACGTCAAACGTCAACCAGCCAGCAACCACGCCCAAGACCTGCCGGAAACAAACCAGTCCATTGCGTCGTCAACCAGCTCGTCGACCACCTGCTCTTGTTCCGTCCAAACTACCCTCCTTCCCGTCACTGCTCAACCAGTCAGGTCGTTGTTGTCCGTCAAGGTCCGAGGTCGCTGTCCAAGGTTCCCGGTTCGAGTTTTGTCCGAAGTTCTAGCAATTTGAGGTCCGTTATCTTTATTTGACTGTATTTGAAATGTTTAGTTTTATTCACTGTTATGAGCAATTAAAAGCAATATCGTAGCTTATTTGAGATTATCATTTC
>MU698054.1:13088-71409 GCA_026770625.1 Nicotiana glauca
AGCCAAATATAACAGTTGAGCGACCGTGCTAGAACCACGGAACTCGGGAATGCCTAACACCTTCTCCCGGGTTAACAGAATTCCTTATCCGGATTTCTGGTACGCGGACTGTTAAACAGAGTCAATCTTTTCCTCGATTCGGGATTCAACCGGTGACTTGGGATACCATAAATCTCCCAAGTGGCGACTCTGAATTAAATAAATAAATCCCGTTTCGATTGTCCTTTAATTGGAAAAACTCCCCTCTACCACGCCCTTCGCGGGGTGCGGTAGCGCCAAAAGGAGGTGTGACACACGCTATTGACTTTATACTTTCAAGTATTTGAACTACATGTTCAAAACTACATGTCTTTCATATGAAACCAATTCTATTTAAATTGTTTCTCTAGACTTAAGATCCTCATATATATATATATGTAGCGCTATCATATATGTCGTCGACAAACATTTTATATCAGTTTTAATATTTTTTCATAAAGACATAACCTAGAGATCTCTTCATTCATTTCAAGTACGTAAACCTCTCTTGAGATTTTATGAAGCATTATGTCATGTGATCTTCTAGATCACTTGTCTCATTTATTATGATCATTTTGATCATTTGTTCATCTTCTTTATCAAGAAGTTTATTTGAAACCGATTTGTCTATATGCTTTAAGCGTAACATAGACTTTGTCCTTCTATGACTTAATAGGAGCATTTGAAACGAGAATATAGTTACTTTCTTTGGGCCCGCAAATACGTCCGACATGCTTTGCGATATATTGCAAATGAATTATCTTTTTATGAACTTCAAGCTCATATTATCTTATTCAAGGATCGAGATGTATAAATAATAATTCATTCCATGTAACTTTTTCTCAAATTTTATCATGTCTCCCCCTCATGTTAGAAAAACTAACTTGTTTTCTCAGCTTTGAGAACTCATTTTTGTGTGTTATGGTGTTAATCAAAATATATACCGCACATCAATAATAATAAGATGAAATTATTTGGTTCCTGACCCTGAATCACTTGTGAGGGGAGAAAATAATATACTTTCGTATATATATATATATATATATATAACTTTATTCTCATAAGCAATGGTTTAGCTATTAAGTGGAGGCACTCAATAAATTATTTTGCTAAACCAGCTGTGATGTAGACCAACTTATCAAGATGAACTTCTTGAATAGAAAATCTGGAATATGCTCTAAATTAAATTATTGAGCAAGTTACCTCGCAAATACCATGTTGCGGGTTAATAATAATCGCACATGCAACCATCTCATAGATGCATCTTATGTGGTATACATGGCAGGTGAATGAGCCCATATTCACCTTTGATATTTTCAGAATTCATGGGATTCAATCACAATTTTAGTTGATCTATTAATTAATGAGAACAAGCAATATAAGAGAATTCGTAAAGAACTTTTTAGTTCTTTAATATTTACCCATGTGAATTCTCTATTATTTTTGCATATCATACTTAAATTGATATGGATAAACCAATTATGTCAACTGAATAAATTATCAATATTGATAAACTTTATATTTACACCATGACGTGTGCAATTATTAATAAACTTCAAGTTTATTATGATATAAGTTTTTATATCAATAAATATCCATTTTAGTATGGTATTATTTTATTTGTGTAGTACAAACTGGAGAATAAAGCGGGTAGCTTTTCACATACATATTATCTCGCTACAAGTTGTAGAAATAGAAGATATTAAATCTTTCCTTTATTTATAGTCTCAATATAATCAATCGATTTCGCGTATATTTTGGAAACTGAATAAGTTTCTTTGAGACTTACTACAACACAATACCTTATTGGTAATCAATTGTGTTTCTCCAAAATAGTATAATTGGCTTTTGCAAAGTTCTCAATTAATTTTGTAATACCACATATTCATCAACATCCATATGGTGAATATCTCTTTTAAGGAGAAAGTTATACCATTATGGTCATGGTCAAAATTATATGCAAGATATGTTTCTTGCATTACTTTGTCTTTTAATAATCACAATGCCACAATATTTTGGTGTACAATAAGTACATGACCATTTATGCCATAATAATGACATTATTTTCTTATATCATCTCAAACCTCCTTCTAGAGGTGAGTGTGGTATATTCACTACCACTAGCACGTTCATATTCTTCCAAGAATGAATATGTATTCATAAATCAGATGTTGTCACATTCACATCATGAATGGACCATAATCATCTATATGTGCTTTACAAAATCTCATGTCAAATCATTGACAAATATTATTTTTACAACGTGAAGGATTATTTTGAGAATCCTTATTGTTCTCATTACCACAATGATGACGATTATAATTTCGTGTATTGTCACGTCCACATCCATTGATACATTCATAGTAATAATTTTGTCTTCTTTCAGACTTATCACATTCTCTAAAGGAAATGAGAATGGAGCAAATTCAATGGGACTGGTTTTCAATTCTTTGCCCACAATCATATATGAATTTGATCATGACAAGACATAGAAAATTTACCACTTTGGGTGATTATAATTTCTTTCAAACTCCACTAGAGTTGCAATCAAAATTTATCGTCTTTGCTTGTATTTAAAATTAAATTATAGAATGTCAAGAATTTGAAAGAGAAAAGTAAAATACTTACCTTAAATCTAGAATTTAATCGTGAAGGAAAAAAAAACCATGAAGGAAGTTCATAGAACAATTGACAATCATTTATGCTCAATCCCAAAGCTTCTACTCAATTAGTTAGAGTCTCGTGCTGAAAACGTATTATGAACAATAAAAGAAGAAGAGTATTGCGGAGAAAGAGAGAGAATTCTTATTGATTTGGGATGAATTACAACAGAATAGAACCATCTATATATATATAGGGAGAGAATGACCTAGCCACCAAGTAATAAACCCTAGAATCTCTCTAAATATAGACATTCACCTTAAATAGAACTCTATTTATAACACATTCGGTAATTTTGAGTTTTGACTTCAATTTGTTGCTAATTGGAACTTATAAAACGCATTCGCCGACGCGACTTATACATCGTTCAATTTATAAGTCACAATTAATGCATTGGTCATATGAATCGCATTTCATTTGCGGACTTATGAATCACATTAACGAAGAGAGATTACCACGGTAAAGGCTACTTTGTGTCGGGTAAAAAAAAAATGCTACTAGGTGCTGTGTGCTGTACGAAGCACAAAACCCATTAAAACTTGTGACATCATCTTTCTCGAATTGTCACTACCAAATCATCCTCAATCCTCCGCCTATCGATCCCACCACTGCCCACTACACCCCCCCCCCCGCGCTCTTCCCGGCGGCGTATCACGTTGGATCTTCTTAAACCTCTCAAATTCTCTGCCCTAATTCACTATCACAATTCCAAATGATTCCGTAACGAGTCGCTTACTCACAGATCTAATTCAAATTTGTTAAAACCAATTGAATCAATTTGGATCAAAGTCCGAATATGGATCAATTCGAGGCTTATTTTCGGAGAGCAGATTTGGATCAGGATGGTCGGATAAGTGGCGCTGAGGCTGTTGCCTTTTTTCAAGCCTCCAATTTGCCCAAACCGCTTCTTGCTCAGGTTCCCTCCATTTCTCTACTCCCCTCTTCTTTTGTATATCCACTACTTCTGAGGACAAGAAAGGAAATTGATCCTAGTTTTTGATGGATTACTAATTTATCACAATTCTGCTAGCTGGTTCTATCGTACGAGTCGTTTTTCTGTGATTTGAATTGTTCTAAGTCCAGTTGCTACTATTACTTGTTAAACCATGTGTGGTTCGAATCCGGCTACAACATTCAGTGGGAGCATTATTGATCGAGATGCAAGCTAGCTGGTTTGGGCACAATTATTAAATTAAAGAAAAAAGATTGTTAATCCAAATCTGCTTTAGTTTTTAGAATTCATTGTTAAGTATTAATTGGGTTAGGAATTTAACTATATGGCTAAGAAGGAAGATTCAGAGTGTTTGTCACAGTCGATATCAGCTGGAGGCTGTTTTTTCAATTTACAAGTGAAAGATTCAACCTCTATTAGCTTCAATTTACACTATCTTTTTGCGCACCATTTCTTCCTCCAACACAGTAGTTCTAGAAATTGCATACTTAGTTTCTACCTTCATTCATGGCAATGTTCTTTATCAAAGCACAACATTTAACTCACGTGATAAGACATGTTCTTCACATGCCTAATCTGCCTACATATGGATGTTGTTATGCATCACTTGTCATTGCACTGACATGCCTTTCTACCTCTTCTTCTGTCACTTCATTTATTGTCTATGATTACCTGTTCGATGTGCTAGCTGCTGTGGACTGGGCTCGAAGCATTTCAGTCAGCTGAGCTTGCAAACTCGTTGCAATGCAGCAGAAAAGGGGTGGAAAGACATGGTTAGGTTCAGCAAAAAAAAGAGAGGAGAAACTTGCAATTGTTGCGTTACATGAATATTTAGGAACTCAACATAAACAATTTTAAAATGAGTAGCAGATATGAGATTACCTGAAAAGTTTATTTAACGAGTATTAGTAAAATGGCTATGCGGATTATAATTTTGGAAACCTCCACTTTATGTGTTGTAATACAACAAGGTGAATAGCTGTCTGGTAATTTAGAAAAGAAGATAGTCTGTTGTAGAGTTGAAATATAAAACTATAATTACCACTAAAATGTGTTAGAGCCACTGGAGAATGTAAAAGAAGTTGCAGCTTTATCAAAATATGTAAAGATCAAAAAAAAGCTTTGTGGTTCAGGCTGTGAGAGTGGTAAGGCTCAGACATTACTGTTGTTGATAGTTGATTAAGTAGTGCAACAACAATTATGATTCTTGCCAGAAGACAGCTCTAAAAACAGATTTCAAGATAATCGAGATATGGAAGAAGCTTTTAGTTCGTAAATAGTCTCTGTGCAACTCCTGTTGGATGTCTGGATTTATCAATTGACTCGTGTCTTCTCACTAGCTCTTGTAAAATGTCTGGATCTATCAACTTCCTAGTGTTTCTCAATATATTTCATGTTCTCTTTCGCTTTTATGCAGATATGGACATATGTTGATCAAAGTCATACTGGTTTTCTTAGCCGCCAAGAATTTTTCAACTATCTTAAGCTTGTTACAGTGGCGCAAAAACGAGAGTTGACCCCTGAAATAGTGAAAGCTGCACTATTTACCCCAGCTTCAGCTAAAATTCCTCCGCCCCAGATAAACCTTGCAGCCATACCAGGTCCTCGTCCAGCGAATAATGTTGGTTCTGCAGTCCCTTCTGTCAGTGGTGCTGCAGTGCCTCCAGTCAGTGGCGCTGCTCCAATAGCAGCACCAAGTATTGGCATTAGGGGTCAACCGGGCTTTCCAGCTCAGCAAAGCCAGTACGTGAGGCCTCCTCGACCACCCATTCCGAGCTCCACTTTTCAGTCTCAACCAGGTGTTTCTGGTCAAGGAATGCCAGGTGCAGGTACCATGGCAGGTTTTAGTCCTGCCAATTCCTCTGGTTGGCTTGCTGGTAATGGTGGCTCCCAAGCAGTTGTTACTTCCCAAGCTCCTAATGTAGGTATCAGTTCTAGAAGTCAAGATGGATTTCATCATGCTTCTCCACAGCAGAACCAACAAAAGACCACTTATTCGGCACTACCAGGTTCATCTAAATTAAATGATGCAACTCTGCGTGGTAACCAGCCAGATGCAAAGGACTCTAAAGCTGTTCCAGTCTCAGGAAATGGATTTGCATCTGAATCGCCTTTTGGAGATGCCTTTTCAGTTGCATCAGTTCAACCAAAACAAAACTCTGCACCAAGTATATCTTCTGCTAGCAGCTTACCAGTCTCACCATCCATCATCAATGCATCTGCAGGGATCCAACATCCAGTAAAGGCCCACTCAGTCGATCCACGAGTTGCACTTCCACAGCAACCAGTAAACCAGCATCAGCAAGCTCAGTTGACCGGGAGACCAAACCAACAGGCCTTAGTGCCAAGCTCTGGTGCAAATCCTAATGCAGCTGGAAATTCTCTGTCTGGTCAGTCTCAGCTTCCTTGGCCAAGAATGACTCGGTCTGATTATCAGAAGTACAGCAAAGTATTTATGGCCGTGGACACGGACAGGGATGGTAAAATTACTGGCCAGGAGGCAAGGAACCTGTTTCTGAGTTGGAAGTTGCCTCGAGGTATGATTAGTTTACTGCAATACTGCCTTGATCTAGTTATGAAATACCATGTTCCTTCTGGTTGTTTTCATTATGAGATAGATCATAGATATTATATTTGGTATGTCAAATATCTATTGCTTGTTTTTTAACCATCAACTGAATGTGTTATATACCCTTTTGTCATTAAATGACTTGGGACATCAAATAATTGTTGCTGTTCTTGCAGTTAGAAGCCTTAGATTTTGATGATTGGGGCTCTGGGGCATGGAATGATCTCTGGTGGCTTGTAAATTTTAGAAAGTTGCTCTATGAGTTTTGTTCTGTTTGTTTCTTCTTTTTGGGAAGTGCAAGCCCTTAAAGCCCCTTAATCTTCTGGAACATGCTATTTTCCCTTCCATTCTGGCAGCTGTGTTATTCCACCATTCCATAACTTCATCTTTAGTCTCTTCGTACAGCTCTAAAAGTTGAGGTTGAAGTAGGAGATAGTTGGGTAGCCTTGGAGCTCTTAGTTTATTAACTAGAAATAGACATTGACTAACCTTATAAAAAAAAAATAGAGATTGACTAACCTTTTTCCTCTTCTTTTTCTTCTCTTTCTCCCGAGCCGAGGGTCGATTGGAAACAGCCTCTCTGCCCTTTCTGGTAGGGGTAAGGCCTGTGTACGTTTTACCCTCCCCAGACCCCACTTTGTTGGACTATACTGGGTAGTTGTTGTTGTTGTTGTTATGTAAGTGTTGCTTGATACACTTATTTTACTTAAATTTTAATTAGCTAGACACTTGAGACCTCAATGGGTTTGTTAGATTCCAATTAAAAACTGTGCAAATGTCAAATGAAGCAGGTAAAAGATTGATATCATCTACTTTGGTGTGCATTTACAGGTTTTTATAAAATTGGTTACTTCTTATGAACTCTAATTCCTTATTTTGAAGAGCTTAAACCATATACATTATCTAGTTAATCATGATTTCTCCCTCTGAAATTGGGTATTTGAAGTACTTCTAATTGATACTCCATATTAATCAAAATAGAGCAATTAGGTATCACTAAATCTAGACAGTAATCACCCAATTTAGAAGCCAATAAGTTTTTATGGCTACAAGACAAAAGTAGTTCACTTTTGTAATTATAATATGATTGTTACTTCACTTGGCAAGTTCTTGCATTTAAAGGATTGCAAAAAAATATTCTGCCAATATTAGTTAATTTTAGGAGTTTTCTTTTGCTCTGTTGATGAAGTTCAACATCAATAGTTAGCTGTATACTGCTCCTACCGTCCAATTTTATGTTGTGTTGTATTTTGGCTTATTAGTCTACTTCTAGAGATAAACCAGAATGATGTTGTACTTTGTCTATGAAGTGGGTTGTGTACACACTCCATCTTATTTGTGTAAGATTGATCCATTCAAATATTTGAGCTGCTGATACTTGTCTGTTATTGTCTTATACATTTCTTTTCTTGGGATAGAAGAAAACAATGTTGTGCTTTGTCAACGAAGTAGATTGTGTTGGAGTGTTAAAAATTTAAGTTGATGATTGGTCATGTATATACTCCATCAGCATTTTCTAAAGTTGAACTGATGAATAATTTAAGTTGCTGATATTTTTGAATTGTTGACTTGTATACAATTTTTTTCTAGAGAGAGACAAAAACAGGGTTGTGCTTTGTGAACGAAGTGGGCTGTGTCGGAGCATTGAAAATTTCGAGTTGTTGATGATTATCAGTGGTTTATATTACAGACAACTTGATGTAACACACAATGCTAAACTCACAACAGCAAAAGAAGTTGGGATTTTCTTTATCATAGGATGATATGGGGGCTTGAGGGTGTTTGACTTGACATTTAAGGAACGTAAAAAACCTTTATATCGTGTCTAATATTCAGATTGTTTAGTAGTCTGAAATTTACTACAGCTACCTCTAGTACCGTAACACTCTTATAAACATAAGTTGTGAAATTCTTGGTAAGGTAATATTGCAGCAGACTAGTTGACTAAGAAGATGGATTTCATCACCAAGCACTTCTTGCCGGCCCTATTCTTTTCTTACTTATAAGGGCTTTGCCTCTTAGATTCTTAGGCTTCTGGAGACTTTAGTTTTTATTCAAACATCTAGTAGCTTTGCTTAAAATTTGGGATATGGTGGGGACTCTTTACCTCTTAATAGTTCTGGTAGAGTGCATTGTGTTATGTTTCGTCGGGGTTATGCACTTCATACATTCATCAGGCAACAATTTTCTTACAGGCATTTTATTTGCCATGAAGTCATGCGAGCTTTGTTATTCGTCCTTCAAGACATTGTTGTGCTGTGTATTATGACCTGTGGGTCTGTGGCATTGCATCTTTCTTGTCCCTGAGATCTCATGTATAATTTTCTTTCTGTCGCCAAGCTGTTCGTCTTTTGGTCCTTTGAGGCAATAATATGGTATGCTTTTGTTTGTCAGAGGTGCTGAAACAGGTGTGGGATTTATCTGATCAAGACAATGACAGCATGCTGTCTTTAAGGGAATTCTGCATTGCTCTATACCTGATGGAGAGACACAGGGAAGGTCGCCCTCTTCCTTCAGTCCTTCCGACCAATCTTATTTTTGACCAGTCATTATTGCCTGCTTCTGGTCAGCCTACTCCATCACATGGTGCTGTTGCTTGGAGACACACACCAGGTAAATTTATTTCCTCCCATTTATAATATTTACTAGTCTCTCTGTTGCACGTGTATCTCATATCGTTGTTGTAAAATTTGTATTTGTAAAATACTGAATTTTTATCATATGCATTCTTAAAAAAAATCTGTGAGTCATAAGGGCATCTGGACACACATTATTTGCAATTCAATGTTTATTTTACAATTTTATCGATTATTTAATTTTAATTTTAAATAAAAAAATTTGAACCAAAAAGTTCTGTTTGAGTATCTCAAAGGATGTAATGTTTCACTCACAAAAGTTCTAACTTCTTCTCTAAGTGAAATTCATGTCAAACACAATTTCAACTTCAAATTTAACTAAAAATACTAACTTTTCAAACTTCAACCAAATATTGTCCTAACAGAATCATTTAAAATGAATAAGTAATCAATATCTGCAGTTAACAATCGTAAAATGAATTTCTTTTTTGTTGGTTTACATTATTTTTTCTTCCAAATATTAAAAGATACTTCAAAACTTTAATATATGTATCGTCAAACTATTAGGAGTATTATTGTTTATGAAAGAAAAGGCTAAATGCGAAAAACAGGGAACTCACTCAATGATGACACAATCGGTATAAGTCCAAATTTTCCTTCACTTTGCATTGTTTCTTTTTTCTTTTTTCTCAAGCTTCCTTTCTATGAGCAAAATATTACTCCCTGTCATTCCTCCAGCCTTGGAAAAAAATAAGAAAGAACTTTAGTTTATATTATGAAGTTTTCGGTGTCATACAATAACCAAAAAAAATATAAATAGAACTCATAAAATTATGCATAAAAATTGTCAAGAAATGAATTACAGTTCAAAGAAAGACTAAATTTTTTTCCCTGAACAACTAAAATATTGTCAATTCAAAATCAAAACTACCGCATTCTCCCCTCAAATTGGAACAAATACTTTCCTAACTCTTCAATAGACCTTTAAAGTTATTTATCAAGTCGATAAATGTATCTTACCTCAAGAAGATAAATATTGATCGAATGGTTCTTCCTTGAGCTCTACTGCCTCTTTCTAACCAAAATAGTAGTGACTCAGTGGCAGAATATAATCAATATGTTGCTATGAAACGACGTCTACGTTCCCAGTGCCACTTGCATAAATATTATCGCTAAACATGTCATAGAAAATTTTAAAAAAATGATCTAAAATAGTAAAATTGTGCAAGAGAATTTTAATGAAAAATATGAAAAGAATGTAGGTGATGCGTTTCAAGAAAACTATCTTGAGGATAGTAATTTTCCACTCTATGCAAATGGTTTAATGAAAATTCGATACCCAGGCCACATGCCTACTAAAGAAATTAAAGTTGCACTATTTAATCTATCACAAAAACTCAACCCCCTCAAAAAAAAAAAAAGGATTTTATAATCGGAATATAGGATTTCAGAAAGAAGAATGAAAATATTTTTCAAAATTAGTAGAAGGAAAATTTCACAGAATGTGTTTAAGAAGAAATACTATTGCCTATTGTTGAAATCAGTAAGACGTTACACATGACGTATATTCAAATCACTAAGAAGAATTACTATTACCTACTGTTGAAATTAGTTTACGTTGGATTAAGTTTGCCTAAGGAGTAATGAAATCATTCAGATTCTTTTCTCATAGTATATTTTATTTACTTCAAATGGGAGCCTTTCAATAGATAAGACTTTAGTTTTTAAAAGTTATTTTGGTAATCTGAAGAAACACAACCATTCAAATCAAGGCATTAATTTTTTTATAGTAGTTCTTTCGTAACGGCCAAATAATTTGTTTAAAATTAGTTACTAACGAAAGAACACAACTATTTAGAAAAGACACGATATACATTAATATTTTCCTGGTATTTCTTTAACTGTTATTATTAAATATAAATATAGATTATTAAGGGTATTTTAGTAATTCAACTTTTTTGTTTTGGGCTTCCCACTTTTAACATAGTATAGATAGATAGATTATGCATGACTCATGACCAGTTGTGCACATATATGTGTGGGTAACGTATTTATTAGCAAATAGAGCAGCTGATGCTTTGTTTTGTATATTATATTTAAGTATATAATATCCCACATGCAGTATATACTTGCATCTAAAGGGGTTTATGAAGGTCTTGAGTAGCTCCATCCATAGCCTTAGGTTTCGGACTGGATATTTAGTCTCTTTCACATGATATCATAGTCAAACCTTTGGTAGACTCATTCTCATACTCGTTAGTCCGCATTAAAGTCCTTATAAAAAAGTCTGCATTCAAGGCATAGCGTGAAGCCCAAAAATCAAGTTACAAGTGCCGAGGGTGCTGAGCTGTGTATAATATCCCACATCTTATATACGGGCATCCTAAGTGGTTTATATAGGTCTTGCGCCAATCAGCCATACCTTTAAGGTTTTGAGTTGGATGCTTCTCCGCACAAAGCATTATAAGCAGTTCATCTACTGATAACTTTGTATACGGTATGTGCCCAATTCACGATTTATGAAAACTCTAATAACAAAATACGAGTAGCTGTATTTTGGTCAATAATAGTATTATTTGGTTTTGGAGAAATTATTTTTGAGGCTAACATTTACTCGAAAGCATGTCAAAGAATATCTCCATATATGTGGAAGTTCTCGTCGTCATGATCAGAATCTGGGTTGCTATAACATTCGTATAGAACTACATGATGAGGTCGGCTAGTTGAAGCAATATTTTATTCTATATTCATATTGAGTATCTCTTAGCTAGTTAACCATTTTAGCTCCAACCTCTCTTTCTCGGGTCCCTTATCAATAAGCTTCTTTCTGGAATCTTAAATGGACCTCATCATCCAAAGTGATGTAGTTATATTTTTTATAATAATTATGGATTAGAACATATAAAAACATCCATACTACTGTTGGTTATATCAAAATTTTGGTTTACATTTGTCTGGGCAATACTCCCTTGTATCCTCTATCAAATTAAGTTAGTCCTTGTTCCTTTTTGGTCTTTCTTGAAAAGTAAGTGCTATTACTTCTATTGTTTGGAACCTCATGTGGCATCTCTTCAGCTAGCTATGCTGTTGTTTTACATTCCAGATTGTTTTTGTAGATTCAATTACACCTCATTCAAAGATTTTACGTTTTAGCTCTCTGTAGGTTAAAATGGTTCTCTCTCGTTTAAAGTCAGGAGCATCATCAAGAATATTATGCGTAGAATATTCTGAATGACTATAATATATCACAAAATATTCTTAATAATTAGTATTCCCTTCGTCCCAATTTATGTGGCATTGACTTGGCATGATACTTAAGAAAGAAAGAAAGAAAGATTTTTGAAACTTGTCTAAAATAAGCCATACACATTTGTGTGGCTATAAATCATCTCACTAAGGGTAAAATGAGAAATTTAAAATTAACTTGTTTCTAAATAAAGGTGACACTATATTTGAGACAGACTAGAAAAGAAAATGTCTCACATTGGCCGAGGGAGTATATCTTATTCTTGAAAAGTTAACAGAATCATTAAGAATATCATTTACTAGTATATTCTTAAATGATTGTTTCATAATACCAGGATCTCAACTTTTTATATTTTTGTAATAAGAAGAGTGTTGTCCCTCTTTTTCTTCTCCCTTTTGCACAATTAATTGGGACTAAGGTTGTATATTCCATTGAACAAGTACAAATATTATAGAACTTCTAATTTCTATTATATTTCATTGTCTTTTCTACTGATTGATGTACAAATGTCTATGTGTGTGTACATATGCATTTATGTAGTTGCAGTTGCTCTTGCTGTACCGTAGCACATAGACAAACGAACCATAAAGCTAGCTATGCTGAAAGTATAGTTTGAACTGAAGTAGAAAGTTTTGGCTTTATCACTTCTTTTTGAAGAGAATGCAGCAAATGGTAGAAAGAGAAAATATAGTTTGAACCGAAGCAGAAAGTTTTGGCTTTCCCTCCTATTTCTTACCTTTTCAGTTAGTCTCATGATTCCCTTTTTTCCAGCTTCCCAGCAAACACAGGGGCCAAGGGATGCAGGACAGGTGGCTTCTGGTGCTCCTGGGAAGCCTCCACGCCCAGTTCCCATTTTCCAGCCCAATGAAGTTGTGCAGCCTAGTCAACAGAAGCCTAAAGTTCCTGCACTGGAGAAGCATCTTGTTGACCAACTTAGCCAAGAGGAACAGGATGCATTGAACTCTAAGTTCCAGGAAGCAACTGATGCAGAAAAAAAGGTGAAATTAAATTGTTCTTTCAACTGCTATTTTTGTCGTCCTTGCTCTTTATCAGTTCTTCCATTACTTTTGTCATTTTCCATGATTATCCAAATTTAAGTTTCATGAATTGGGTATTCAACTAAACCACTGGGAAAAGGAATGGGAACTTGACAATGGTCTTGAACAGTATGTGTCTACTAGTGAAGTGTGTGACTACAACCAAAGTTGCAAGACTTTGCAACAGAATGCAGTTCTCACTGCAGGAAACTTAATATGATTTCCTGGTCTATTCTGTGTTCTTTTATTTCTACACAATGCTACCATTTTTGCTTCAGAATGTGAATTATATGCACGGTCTGGATAGTGTTGTGTCTGGATTGTCATAATTTCCTTGGTTGATGGCCATCAAAGTTATAGGACTAACTCATGATTATTTCTCAGTGTTTAGAGAACCATGTCCAAAGCATATTTGGTAGTTTCTGAATTACCCTTGGTTGTTAATTTGATGCTATGGAGGATCAAGTGCCGATCTGCATGTTTGCATTTAACTTAATTCTAGTGAAGCCTCTTCTTTTGTCAGTTGATGCTTGCTTACTTCCAAGTGCTTGTAACTGCTAAAAATTATTAATTCAATTTTTCTTTACCTCTTTGCTATAATGTTGCAGGTCATGGAATTGGAGAAGGAAATTTTGGACGCTAAAGAAAAGATTCAGTTTTACCATGCAAAGATGCAAGAACTTGTGAGTGTCGATTCTTTATGCACCTAAAGTTCTATCAATTATATTTAGAGATCTATATATCTGTGTCTTTCATAATGCTTTAAGCTGAGGGTTAAATCCTTACGAAGTCCTTCACTCTCCTTTTGGTCTGTTCTCTTTGAAGCAGTGAATGTTGAGTATTTGAGTGGTGGCGTGTCTTGTAAGAGCGGTGTATAATTTTAAATTACGATACTAAAATGGTCTGCCTTCCGCTTTTGTTTCTTTTACCAGATTCTATACAAAAGTCGATGTGACAATAGACTAAATGAGATCACTCAAAGAACTTCTGCTGACAAAAGAGAGGTAAAATCTTATCTGAATATAGGAAACCACAGATCTCCAAATATATGTTGTTTAACTTAAAATGGAGAATTTGATAGGTTGAGTTATTGGCTAAAAAGTATGAAGAGAAATACAAGCAGACAGGAGATGTTGCTTCTAAATTGACAATTGAAGAGGCAACTTTTCGGGATATTCAGGTATTTGCGGATTTTTTCGTCAAATGTATTGCTTTAAAGTTAACTTTCGTCTTCTCTTATCTTTTTTTTTTTGTGTAAATCGTGTGAAATTGGCTGAGCTTGCAAATAAACGTTGTTATGTTGCTGAACCTTTTATAGGAGAAAAAAATGGAGCTATACAAGGAAATTGTTAAAATGGATCAAGATGGCAAGACTGATGGTATCCAGGTTGGTATATTGTTTCACTAATGGATATGATAGAGATATTAGAACTTTTCTGAATCAGAAGTTTTTCTTTTATAGGATCGTGCTAGCCATATCCAGATGAACCTTGAGGAGCTAGTAAAAGTACTGAATGAACGATGCAAAACTTATGGTTTACGAGCTAAACCAACTACACTGCTTGAGCTTCCATTTGGTAATTGTACAAGTCTTTGTGTACTTTGTTTGATGATATAAGTTTTCATTGGGTTGTCATCTGTTGTTGTATTTTTACTATAAAAAATCTCATAAAGAAGATTGTTTAAAAATATAACTCCAATCCCTTGTTATCTTTTTGTGCTGAGTTGTGATTGACAAAGTTATTGTTCATGAGAAGAATTTTGATAATAAAGAACTGTTTCCTGGAAGAAATTGTGGATCTAGCGGAGATCTTTTTGTTCTTAAAAGTGCCATTTGAGTTTCACTTTTCTTGGCTAATAAATAATGAGCTGGACTGGTGGGCGAAAAGTATTTGCCATGAGGCACTTTAGCTGGTAATTCTCCTTTAACAGAAATTTAAAATCACTAGTCAATCTCAAGCTGAAGCCTTTCATTTTTCAGCCAATTTGAGTGTGCCAATTTTTGGGACATTAGAAATAACTTGTTGCTGACCTTTATGATGCGGCTCTTTTGGCCAGTAATTCTCTAAAGAAACCTCCAGTTTAAGATACAAGGTCTTCCCTCTTTATACTTATGTCATGTCCATTTAGTTCATGATATGATGCTGATTTTTTCTTCGAGGATCCATGTGAGTTCTCAGTTGGTCAGTGATTTGTAGTGCCAAGTAGGTGGTGCGTGATGTATAACTGGCCATTGTCATAAGTGTCAAATTTGTGTTACCTAAGCTCGACGTGTTTCTAGTTTATACTTTTTATTGGTGTGGTTTCTTTCAAATGCTTTCTCATATTAATTCTAATTTCTGAAGGTTGGCAACCGGGCATCCAAGAGGGTGCAGCAGATTGGGATGAAGAGTGGGATAAGTTTGAAGATGAAGGTATGTTTTCGGAATTCATCTTTATTTCTTCTTTGGGTCGCATTTGGACGCGAGGGCTGTATAAATTTATTGATTTCTGCTCACTTTATTTTTGGATCTTTGTCCTTTCAGGATTCACCTTTGTGAAAGAGCTCACGCTTGATGTGAAAAATGTCACTGCCCCTCCTAAACCAAAGTCTTCATTGGTTCGTGAGAAAGTATCTCCTTTAGATGAGGATGCTGGAAAACCATCTGCTGATGCTGACACTGAAGCGAAGATAGATAAAGTGCCAAACCATGGACAAGCTAGAGAAGTTAGTGACACAGAATCTGCGCATGGACATCAACAAACAGCAAGAAGTCCAACTGATAGTCCATCAAGAAGTAATGCAGTTGAGAGCCCGTCCAAAGAATTCCAAGAGTCTATGTATGGGAAGGATGTCAATTTTGATGGTTCACCTCATGCTGCCCCTAGGTAATGTGGTTCTCTTCTTTTGGCGATTTGGTCTATTATGCTCTCATGTTCTCCAAGTAGAGAATTCTAAGAATTTTCTGTACAGGAAGGACATTGGTTTTGATGGTTCACCCCATGCTGCCCAAAGGTGATGTGGTGGTTTTCTTCTTCTTTTGGTGATTCAGTATACCGTGTTCTTCTGTTTTCCAATTACGACAACTGTCTAGAATACTCAGTTGTGAGGGGTTCACCTTCTACAAGCTATCATTTCCTAGAAATCTGAATTTCTTCGTTTAAATTTGTGAGTGCAGTGACCGCTGGGGTACTGAATCTGTGTTCTCGGACAAAGGTTTTGATGAATCTGGCTGGGGTACGTTTGACACCAACTTTGACACTGATGCCGCATGGGACCTCAATTCTGTTGCAAAGGTAAATGGATGCATTTTGCATTTTCTTTTTAACTTCTGCATTTACTGTCTAGGCAACCTTCTACTCTTTTGCAGAATTACCATTTCGAGGAATACCTTTGACATTATTTTAAAGCTGATACTCCACATCATACTGCTTAACTTTTTTGTTTATGCAGGATGCGGATCGTGACAACCATAAGGAAGCTTCTCTTTTTGGAGCTGATGACTGGGGCCTAAGCCCTATTAAAACGGGGTCTAAACAGTCTATCGACACGCTTCCGAAGCAAAGTCCATTCTTTGATTCTGTTCCTAGCACCCCAAGTTACAATACTGGGTTAGACAACACTTTCCCGAAGCAAAGCACCTTCTTTGATTCTGTTCCTAGCACCCCAAGTTACAATGCTGGGTTCAGTTATTCAGACAACACGTTCCCCAAGCAAAGCCCTTTCTTTGATTCTGTTCCAAGCACCCCAAATTACAACTCTGGATTCTCTCAGACTGATATGTTCTCGAGACAAAGTCCCTTCTTTGATTCTGTTCCTAGCACACCAGCTTATAATTCAGGCGGCTCCCCAAATGCAGATAATATGTTCCAGAAAAAGAGTCCATTTGCCTTCGGGGACTCAGTTCCGAGCACACCTATGTACAGTTCCACAAACTCACCTCGAAGATCTAGTGAAGGGTTTGAAGAACACTCGAACAGCTTCTCCAGATTCGATTCCTTTAACTTACAGGATAGTGGCCCCTTTGGCACTCGTGACTCTCTCTCAAGATTTGATTCGATGCGCAGCACCAGAGACTCTGACTATGATCATGGTTCATTCCAGCAGCGGGACTCGTTTGCTAGGTTCGATTCATTTCGCAGCACCGCAGACTCTGACTATAATTTTGGGCAATTTCCTCCTCGTGCGTCACTAACTAGGTTTGATTCCATCAGTAGCACCAGGGACACAGATCATGGTCATGGTTTCCCATCTTTTGATGATGCAGATCCATTTGGGTCAAATGATCCATTTAAGACATCAGTGGAGAGTCAGGCACCAAGGAGAGATTCTGATAGTTGGAAAGCGTTTTAATGGGGGTAATGGACTACTAGTACGAAGTCATTTTATATTCTATTTCATTTTATCTTTGGCCAGTTTGTTGTTTGTAGGTATTGTGGCTAGATAAAAATTGTGTGCGGCATGAGTTAGCATCGGGATAAGCTGTATTTCCTTGTATTATGCTATTAGCTTGATTTTTTATTTTTTCCCTTGTGAATTTTGACCTAGTCTACCACATTATTTTATCAGACTTCACGGTGCAGAACTTTTGCTGGTTCACCCATATTGAATGTATAAACGTGTATAATTAAAATTTTTGTTGGTTGGTTTTGGAGAGTTCGTTTGGTTCAGAGAGTGGATTTGTTTCCCAGGAGCTGAGTAATTTTATTT
Organism: Nicotiana glauca; assembly: GCA_026770625.1. Classification (NCBI taxonomy): domain Eukaryota; kingdom Viridiplantae; phylum Streptophyta; class Magnoliopsida; order Solanales; family Solanaceae; genus Nicotiana; species Nicotiana glauca. The sequence continues at coordinate 30,839 of MU698054.1, forward strand.
TTTATTTTTGAATATTTCCAAGTTCGTATAAATTTTTTGGCTTTCTAGCAGTGCACTTTATGCTGCATTGCTGAACTAAATGGAATTATGGTTGTGTAGACTGGTAGTAAAAGAATGAAGTGAATCTATTTTATTTTGTCTCTTAATGTTTACTTTGGGGGGTGGGGGTGGGGTGTCCTAGTCTATGGCTTTCCAACGTAGAATATTATGCATTATACACCGGGCCAATTTAATATGTTACATTGCATATTAAATGTGACTTCTTGATTGTGATTGAGAAAATTTTTACACATATAAGTTTACTTTCTAACTTTTAGGATACGTAATTTGCTTTTCGCTGTCTTGTGATTTCTTGCCTCTTTTATTTATTTGTTCATTTTCTATACCAGTAAACACCCTCAGATTTCCTTATTGAGGAGAGGCAGTGGGTTTGTTTCCACTTCGCTTCATTGACAATTGAATCCTCAACCTTATGGTTGATATAGAGGGCATTTTCCAGTAAGCCGTTCTGCCTTTGTTCTTCGTTCATCTTTTTAAGCAACTTCCTAAGTTGAGCATTATTATAAGTTTATACTACGTTAGCCAAGCATCTTGCCGTAATGCAAGGTTAAAGTCAATGTTGCCATGAGGAATTGAAAACAATATTTTCAAGAGTAATTTCACTCAATATATTAACCAGAGTGCATAATATGCATCTTATGAAATTCTATTCAGAAAAAGAAAAAGCTAAGCTACTTTCGCAAAGATCTTTATCAGTGCAGAAGAGGTTCCATAGAGTGCAAAAACTGTGCCCATGACAATAAATGCAGCATCCACAGTCAAACTAAACCAGCCCAATTCATTCTTGAATGCAATCAGATGAAACAAAGAAGGCAACACAAACCCCAGAACAACACACACACTGCTCCCAACAAGTGACATGAAATCAGCAAAATTGGGTACCATCAATGCCACAAAAGACACTGCTAAAACCACAAGCCATCTCAGCCACAAGCAATACCTACCTTCACAAAATCTCCTTTCCATCACTTCATAAACTGGATTCATCATCAGTGGGAAGGCAAAGAACAGGTCTATGCAAAGGCCAAGTTGCACCAAACTGCTTAGCAATCCCTGCCCAAGATTAGTAGTGATTATATCTTTGGTCTCTTCCCCAAATGCAAAGTAACCCAATGCTCCAAAAGTACCATATACCAATGCTACAAAGGCCACCGACAAACCCAAGATTTTCCCAAATTTTTCCTTGTCTCTCATCTCTGATTCCAAAGGCAAAATCATTGCCATTCCTTCAAAAGCATAGACAGCCACACCAACACCATATAAAAACACACTCAATCCATCAAACATCTCCAAATTAGGCATGTTTTGGAGGTAAATCATCACATCCTCAACCATCACTACACCCAAAGCTCCTAAATCAACAATTTCAGCAAAAATACTCAAAGGGGCTAAAAGGGTCAATGTGGGAATTGAATTCAACCCCAACTGGAATGGAAAACAGCTCCAGATATACACTGCTTTTGGAGAAAATCCCATGATTTTGGCATTTGGAACAGAATAATTGAACAAGTAAGCTAAAGTATTAGCTATAAAAATCATGTACCCCATTGAAAAACATGCTTGGGATAGAACGATCATAGAATCAACAGCAAAACGACCTATTGGTCCACACACAGCAAACCCTAAGTCACCAAAAGATGAGATTTTGGGAGCTTCAAATTGGGATTCAAGCTTACGCCTTGAATAAACAAGAAGCATCATACAGTAATAGGTAAGAATAGCTACTAAAATAATCAAGAGAAAACCCATTACCCATCCTGTTCTTTTGAAAGTGTACGGAAGTCCAAGAACTCCAGCTCCAACTAAAGACATGAAAATATTAGCAAAAGTCTTTGAAGGAGAAGAGAGTTTTTGAGTCTTGCCCATAATAAGTGGTGTATCCTCTCTTGGGATTTTCAAAACGTGGGATGAAGAACTTGCTTCGTTTGTCTTAAACCCCATTGTGTAATCCTCAAATCAAGAATTCAATCCAATAAAATGCGAGTTTTTCACAACCCCAGAAAAAGATTTTTTAAAAAATTCTTCATTTGACTGAGATTGTGGGAGAAGCAATAACAGTAATAAGATCAAGATTGATAAAAATGAAATCTTTTATCCCTTTTTTTGCGGTTTGTGGGAATTTCGTACGTTGATGGCTTTTCCTATGCTAAATTTTAGTGTTTAAACGTGGGTAGGATTTTAGGACCGTGACGTAATGTGGTGGGGTCCTGCAAATGTAAGCTATAACTGATTTGACTGGAGCAAGTCAAATAAATATTCTTAAAAAATAAAATAAAATTGAAAGTGACATTCCACCTTTATTTTAATTTTACTTAGTATCTATGTGATACATCCGTTCACTTTTACTTGTTAAAAATAAATTTTTATTTTTACTTATCGATTTACGCATATCAAGAAAAAATAATTTTTTTCTGTTATATCAATAATATCTATTATTCATTTTAAATTATTTTCTTAAATTCAATAAAATATGCAGCAATTAATATGGTTATCACGGTAAATTATGCACATTAATTATTATTTCATAAGGGTCGTGAAAAGTCAAAACATACCAAGTAAAAGTGAATGATGGAGTAGTAGTTGGATGTATAGTATTTGTATAATCAATATTTATCGTCTAGAAAAAATAAATATTAAATCTGACATGCTATAATTTATACACACATCCCTTCACCTTTGTCTAAATACCAACTTACTTTCCTAATTTGCGTGTTAGATTAACTAAGCTTTCCAATTGACAAGATTTTGTATAATAATACCATTAAAATACCTAAAAGGACGCAAATATCTATTGAACATATTTACCATGTAAGATAATGCTTAAAAAACACCACGTCTATTTTTTTACAAATATTTGGATGAAGTATTATATTGGATGAAATTGATGCCTATACCTGTATTGATATTTTACCGTGACTGATTACTTCCAACTGTTCAAATTCTTCTATTTCTGCATGTATGGTATGGATTAATCTGTGATCTTTTGGTTCATGAACTTATTAGTACTATCATTCCATATAACTATAATTATGCTACAATAGTCAAGGTCGATTATATAAATTCTTATCATATTTCTCTATTTAATTCCATCTCATGGGAACATTATACAAATAAAATAAAAATAGAAAGTACTAGTTTTTTTGTATTTTCTACTGGTTCTTACGTATCTTATTGCATACAGAGCAATATTTCGGGATCCTTTTCATACTCCATTAGTTGCTAATATCCCTTTGATTCGCATCAGCATGCCTCGTGTTAATCATTAATTAAATAAAAAGTTGAAAATAAGGAAAATTTTCTATAATAATGGACATGTAAGAGAGGTAAGTCTGATATATGAAAGCATTTATAAGGAAGATTTCCACTCTTTTTAAAAGCATTTTTAATTGGCAAGTTTATCATTCAATGAATTATAAAATAACTAAAAGGCTAAAAAAGCTTATGGTAGGAACAAGAAAAGTAACATTTGCGTCACAAATTAAACCTTTGATATACTTAGGAAGTTCAGTAGAGTGATATTTAGTTGGAACAAAATCTGATGGCAGTGTCTTGATGCAACCTCAAAGAGTGTCCGTCTATTCTTAGCTAGCGTTTGGCAATAGATCCCAAATTTATTTTGAAAAATTTGATTTGGATGAAGTTTCGTTTGAAAATGAAAATGTGTTTGGACATATATTTTCAAAACATATTTTTCAACTTTATTTTGGAAAAACACGTATATAATTCCCAAGTTTTGGGATTTTGGCAGGATTTGAGATTTGGAATTTGGCCAAAATATAGGCAAAATTTATGGCCAAACATGAGTTTTCAAAATAAACCCCAAATTTATTTTGGCAAAACTTATGGCCAAACGGGGTCTTATAAACTTGTAAGTGAAATTGGGGCTAGGACTATGTTGATTTAAAGTTTTATTTCATGCAACAATAACAATAGCAACAACAAACACAGTATAATCCCACCAATGGGATCTGGGGAGGGTAATGTGTACGCAGACCTTACTCCTACCTTGTGAAGGTAGAGAGACTACTTCCGAGAGACCCGCGACTCAAGGAACAGTGAAAAGGCTATCTCCTCACAAGATGCATGGCTTTTATAGTAATCCAAATTGGTTCTCAGAAATAGATACACTTCTCCTCACCCTCCTTTCTACCACTCTCTCTCAATCTTTCATAGTATGACTCCGCAACTTGATACCTCTGTAGTTGTTGCAATTTTGGACATCAGCGGAACTCATGTATTCATGAGCATTTTTCAAATCCACATGATAAATTTCAACAAGCTAATGAGTTCTGCTTTGCTTATTTCTCTGCTGCTATATTTTCAACCTCATAAGAGCTTGAAATGATCTTGTATTTCGATCATGATCATTCCTAAGCAAAGACGGGGATGAAACAGAAAGAAGCTTAAACCCAAAACTTCAATATGGAACCAAGAATTAATCCAAACTTCATTTTTAGAATATAGAGATTATCAAATGTGGTCAATTCCCATAGCATATTATATATGCATAACATAACAAGTAGTGCTTAGCATTAAGAAGAGAAAACCAAATTGGCCAATTGAGCAAACTATAACACCTTACATTGCAATAATTAATACACAAGAATATGACCCTCACACTTACTCACAGTAATCCTTTATATCATTTGAGAAAGGATAGCTTAACATACTTAATACTAACAAGAACAAAGAGTGAGCTTACTCTTTGCTTAGGAATGAAAATAATCTCTTAAAAAAGTAGTCTGAACTCAATCTAAACCAAGAGTTCATAATATTGTACGCAGCCCGGTGCACTAAGCTCGGGTCCGGCGAAGGGCCGGACCACAAGGTCTATTATATGCAGCCTTACCCTATATTTCTAAAGAGGTTGTCTCCACGGCTGGAATCCGTGACCATTCATGATCACATGAACAACTTTACCGGTTACGCCAAGGCTCCCCTTCATGTATCTTCTGAAATGCTATGGGAAAAGTTATGCCTTTTTTGCTAAGATCTCCATCATGGAAGAAGAGGTGCCATAGACTGCAAAAACTGTGCCCATAACAATAAGAGCAGAATCAAAAGCCAAACCATTCCAGCTCATCTCATCCTTAAACACAATCAGGTGAAACAAAGCAGGCAAAACAAACCCCAAAATAATACACACACTGCTCCCAACAAGTGACAAGAAATCAGCAAAATTAGGCACCACTAATGCCACAAAAGTCACTGCCAAAACCACAAGCCATCTGATCCACAAGCAGTAACTGCCTTCACAAAATCTCCTTTCCATTACTTCATACACTGGATTCATCATCAGTGGGAAAGTTAAAAACAAGTTTATGCAAAGGCCAATTTGGACCAAACTGCTGAGCAAACCTTGCCCAAGATTTGTAGTGATTATATCCTTAGTATCTTCTCCAAAAGCAAAATAACCTAATATTCCAAAAGCACCAAACATCAAAGATATGAAAGCCATTGCCAAACCCAAGATTTTCCCAAATTTGTCCTTGTCTCTTGTCTCTGATTCCAGAGGCAAAACCATTCCAATCCCTTCAAAAGCATACACAGCTACACCAAGACCATAGAAAAACACATTAAACCCACCAAACATTTCAAGAACTGGTCTGTTTGTAAGGTAAATCATTACATCCTCAACCATCACTACACCCATAGCTCCTAAATCAACAATATCAGCAAATATACTCAAAGGGGCTAAAAGGGTCAGTGTTGGAATTGAATTCAACCCCAACTGGAAAGGGAAACAGCTCCAAATATACACTGATTTGGGTGAAAATCCCAAGATTTTGGGATCTGGTTTTGTGATAGAATAATTAAACAAATATGCTAAAGTATTAGCTACAAAAATCAAGTAGCTGATACAAAATCCAGCTTGGGATAGAACAATCATAGCATCAACAGCAAATCTACCAACAGGTCCACACACAGCAAATCCCAAGTCACCAAAAGATGAAACTTTTACAGCTTTGAGTTGGGATTCAATCCTACGCCTTGAATAAACCAAAAGCATCATACAGTGGTAGGTAAGAAAGGCAACTGAGAAAAGCATGATTGAACCTAAAACCCATCCAGTTCTCTTGAAAGTGTAAGGAAGACCAAGAACTCCAGCTCCAACTATTGCTATGAAAATATTAGCAAAAGTTTTTGAAGGAGAAGAAAGGTGTTGAATCTTGCCTAAAAGTGGTGTATCTTCTCTTGGGATGCTCAATACATGGGATGATGAACTTGCTTCATCTTTCTCAAACCCCATATTCTTATCCTCAAATCAAGAATTCAACCCAATCTAATGCAAATTTTACACAAACTCAGAAAAACGATCAAAACTTTAGATTTGATATCCAAGAACAAAGGTCAAGATTGAAACTTTTTCACCTTTTCTTGCTCTTTCTGAATCTTTTAGGAAACAAAAAGGAGGAAAACGGAGAGATAGAAAATTTGGAGTGTGGAATGGTTTTTCCCTGAGATATATTATAGTCTTAATAAGGCAGCCGACGGCTGTGGGAGCGTGTTGAATATGTGGGGGGGACCTGCGGAGCTGTAAGATTTCCAAATTGATCACAGCAAATTTAAATTATTCAACACGGACAAAAATGAACAGAGACAATCAAAGTACTATAATTATATTGCATAAATTTCACTTATTTTAATTTTGGTCTGACGAAATCATACCTAAAATATAGGAACTTTTATTTGTTGAAAATGTAGCACTCAAGAAAATTTGTTTATATCAGACCAAGTGTGTGCGTATTCTCTCTCGTTTTTCTTCTAAATATGTTTTTCAAAAATCATAAAATTTGATCATATTTGTGGGTATTATTCTAGTTGATTACTACTTCATTCTACTATTTTTCGTGGTTGTGTATTCTTGTTGTTGTACACGTTTATGACTTGCTTTTCTTTTCGTTTTGGATTTATTTATTATTTCTATTCGTACGGCTAGGAACTTATTTTTCAGAGGAGAAAACAAAATGCCTTAATGGATTAATATAATACATATGCAAGTATCAGTAGCTGATTACACGGTTCGAACTCTGTCCTATAGGTCACAGGAAGACAATTTATCGTCGCTCCAAGATTTTCATTCCTAAACATTAGTTGTATAATAATTTAAATAAATAAGAGAGATTTATGTAATATAGGAAACACCAGAAAGGTAAGTGTTACATAACCAAAAATTGCAGGAGGTTTCCTTTCAATTTTTCTTTTCTTTTTCGTTCTTTTTTTTTCTTAAGTTTGTGGTTGAAATAAAAAGATGATAAGAACGTCGCTTTCACTCTATCATGATTCATGAAAACTGTTAAAATGGTGTATAAAGGCTTCGCTAACAGTGACTTGTCTACCATTAATTAATTAAAATAAGTAAAATGCTAAAAAGTTTGTGGTAGGAACAAGAAAGCAACACCAGCATCACTGTGGATATGTTGAACCGTAGGAGAAAAAATGGTTTTATTATAAAGACCTAATATAACAAGATTTTTAGCATGGAGAGTCTAAATATGAGGAAGTAAAATACGAATAAGATAAATGCATTCAACATCTAGTATATATAGATAATTTATTTTTATCTATCTATATAATACAGTATAATTTTTTCAGGATGTCAATTGTTTATGTATCCCTTGAAATTCCGTTTTATTATAATCTTCCATGTTCTTCTTCCTAATACCCATATAAATGAATCTAGCAATCTATTTATGCCTTTTTAATAAGGTAAACACTAATTATGTATTTATGTTTTACTATTTATTCTCATTTGTGTGCTCAAATTTTTTCAGGATATCTTGTACAGATATGTCAACCAATTTGGACTCTCCAATTCACAGCTGCATTGGCAGGTAACATAAGAACTTACAGGACTTATCAGAAAAAATATCTGAAATTTTGATGGTGAAAGCAAAAAAGAAGCTTCATTGATATTTTTTCAAAAGAAAAAAGCATTAAAGATAACTCATCGAATATCCAAAAGCATATTGAGAATTGATTTATTTTTCTCTACTTTAGTGGAGTAGTAGTATTTAAATAATCAAGTAAGATTGTTATTTTCTAGGTCATCGTTCGTTTTTTCAGTGTGTTATCGTCAAATCAGCACCTCAAATTTTTTTGGCTGATCACAATTATCTTCCCCTTTTGGATAAGGGATCCTGTCCTTTCAGACTTTTGCTCCTTTTAACTCTTTTTGGGGAAGCCTAAATATTTGTCATTAATTTCCCAATAAGATAGAAGAAAAAGATTGAGAAGCAACTTGAGACCTTGGGGAGAATGCCACTGACTGTCCCTTTGCAATCATCTGGTCACAACCCCTTTCTCATGCAAAAAGTCTGCTTAATTTTGCAACCACAAATTAAAGCCTTGAATATTTAACACTATACTCTGATATTGAACCCAAGTCATGTCTCTAGTCTGGAGAGGACTGGATTTGGCTTATTGCTTTCTAGCCACTTCTTTTTATACATTGAACGGTAATCAGGAAAGTAGCATTTATACAATGAATTACAAGTAGCAATTTGTTGTATATCATTTGGACCAAAAAATACAACTCAGTCAACAATTTCTTTTCTTAAATTTTTCCATATAACATAAAAAAGAAAAATAGGAAACATCGGACAAAATTAGAAGTCTAAACAACCAGATTTCAGAGAAACTGAGATGCACTTGTTTAGGGAACAGCTATCTAATTCTAGATTACAATTCTGAGAAACAGCTTTCAATACTTCAGTGGAATTAATACACCTGGGGTTATTAACCTCAAGCAGGGTATATCATTCTTAAAAAGACAGAAACTTAATTCACGCACAAACATGAATATGGACTAGCAACAACCACCACTGCCAATAACTATTATCGGACACATGCTTCCTTTGCAAGCACAAAGGTAGTATTTACAGTCCTTTTTCCCTTCTTCACACCACAAGGAAAAGTGAATTTTACCATCTAACACCAGAGTGGTCATGAGACATAATACTTTCTTCCGGCTCCCCCTACCCAAAGTAAAATTTGCAAAATGCAAATCTTTTCAGGACTCTCTAGGTTAATGAAAACTAGTACCTCATAAAATGGTAACTTCAAATAAAGCCATAACAAGCAAAGTTCTGGCTTCAGCAAGTTTGTTTTTCTGAATGACTCCCGGTAATTGCATGTTACTATGATGCAAGTATAAATAGTTAAAGAACAACAACAACAACAACGACCCAGTGAAATCCCACTAGTGGAGTCTGGAGAGGGTAGTGTATACGCAGACCTTACCCGGATAGAGAGGTTGTTTCCGAAAGACCCTCGACTCAAAAGACGAAAAGAGGCAATATATCAGTACCATCAATAAAAACCATAGAAAAAGAAAAAAATAACAACATCATAAGAACCAGGAAACAGATGGAAAGCACAATAATAACCAGTAGATCACTAAGATGAACGAAATAGTAGTGAGAACTCAACACTAACCACTATAACATTTGATATAGAGGTTACAATTTGCAATGCTGATCTATACGTACAACCGGCAATGCCAGATCTATCACATTTAGCTCTAGATATGCAACTATGATCGCTAAAATTACACAGCTGTTAAGACTTAAGGTAACAAGGATAAAAGAAAAGCAAGAACCTACTAGGTAGATGCCTACTACACTTGAGCAGAAGTTCTCAGTAAGGGGTTTTCAAGTACTGTAGTAAATAGTTAAAGAACAGCATTTATGGAAAATTGGCAATCAATGATCAAACCTGACAACTGGCTTACAATCTCCTGCCAGGAAACTTAGATGCATAAAATGAGCAAAAGAATAGGATATGGCAAAGAAAATACACAGGCAGCTATGGTTTCAACAGCTTAAGGATGCTAAGAGGGACTGATAATTAAAGATAAGACACACACCAAGTGCCCAACTCGATGCAAGAGGTGGCTATGGAATCTATACTTACATTAGGGCATTAAAGATATGGTCTATTTTATAAGACTAAGATTAGAGACTACCTCCAATGGAAGAGTTAAAAAAACTGTGAAACGGCAAATGTAGAAATGGAAGACTTGACTAAAAAATTGCACAGAGTGCTTTGTAGATGAATGCCAAAACTAACAGCAGAGAACTCAGCAAACTTATCAAATAAACGAGCTAAATTTCAAAGAAAAAAATCCGTAAGAAAACACTGAACCTGTCTTATTCTGTGACAAACATAGGCTAACTTTTGAACCTTTTCCCTTTTCGCCGGTGTCATCATTCAGCAGGAGTCGTGCTAATATTCCCTGTATAATCCAATTCTGTCAGAAGTAACCAGAGCTACAGGCAAAAACAGACAGTTACTTGAACATACAATTCAAAAATCCAGAATAAGCTGTGACAATCAGTATGACATAACACTATAACCACTATTCGTTGGCTACATCCTTCTTACCGCAGCCATCCATTCACTAACCTAACAAGGAACATTTACCTAAACCAAGATTGCACCATATAAGGATTACTATCATCCTAACAGACCTTGTATCAATAGCAAAAAATGACCGGTCTAATTTTCCATCCTCGGCTCTACCTACGTTAACTAATGCTTACACACACAAATAGTAAAATATAGGCAGTAGAATCCACATAGATTAGCTCATTCTTCTCGATTCACAGAAACGGTATCAAAAAGCATTAATCTTGCTCAAACAACTCTAATGGACTTAAAAAAAAAACTAACTTTATTGCTAAGAAAACATTCATAATTCATATCATGCTTCCTTAAACAGCAAAATCATTACTTCAACCAACTTTACTACTCTTCATTTCCGAATCATAGTACAAAAACTACAGAAATAGCAAAAATACAGTTCAATAGTTTCATTTAATCCAGCTCCTTCTGAACTTTAATCCCCATAGAATTCGCCGTCCCGATAATAGACTTACAAATCGACTCCAAGGGCATGTACTGGCAAAACGGATCACTCTGTTTGATTTTAGCAATCTCATAAACGTGCTTTAGGGTTAGAGTTGACGCCGTTACATGACCAGGGCGGCCACTTCCCAGCTCAATTCCAGCAGCCTGCTTTAGGTACCATGTAACTGACGGAGACTTAACGGTGAACTCGAAAGTCCCGTCCTTGAACGCCGATATGGTGACGGCCATAGGTGTACCGGGCTTGAACTTCTGGGTCCGAGCGTTGAAGTCCTTGCAGAAAGCCATGGAGTTGAGCTTGTATTGACCCAGGGCCGGTCCTACTGGTGGGCCGGGCTTAGCTGCACCCGCATCAACGGTGAGACGGATCGTGGCTGAGATAGGGCGGCGCGTTAAGATCTCTTTTAGTGTCGCCATTCTGCAAAATGAGGCGGCGTAAAAGAGGGGGTTTGCTACTGCTTTAGCTGCGCCGGTGATGAGGCAGCGGTGATTGGGGGGGCGTGGTGTTTGCTACTGCTTTAGCTGCACCGGTGACGAGGCTTTTTGTTCATTTGTGGTGCTTTTTTAACTTATGGCTTATGGCCCATAATGTTATGGGCTGCCTCATTTCGGTTAATAAGAAAGAAAAAAAAAAGTTTTAACTTGTACTCACTTTTAAATAACTTCACGACTCTTTCTCCTCCTCCTCCTCTTTCGTTTTCTGAATGCTGAAGCTTGGGATATTATTATGCGTTGTCTGCTGATTCATATATATATATATATCTGTTTGTCCCATCATGTTCAGTTTGGTCTTATTCACTGTAATGGTTCCCTCGTAATTTCTTTTCATTTGTTGCACAAATTGGACTCTTTCCTCTGTCTTCTTTGCGCACTGTTCCCGGATTTTTTCCATGTTCCCTTCAAATTTCTCCAATTCTTCTTGGCACTCTAAGACTTGCTTCTTCAGTCCTTTTATCAACCTCTCATCGGACCGACTTCTTTCTTCATTTTTAGCAGCTATTTTCATTTGTTGGATTTGAGCCTTGACAGCTTCGTTCTCTTGGGTCAGTTTCTTTTTGTCACCTTCATCGGCTGCGGCTTGCAAGCTGTTTTCAAATCGAAGATCCTAAAACTGTTTTTCCAATTCTTCTATTTGGGCCCTGTATTCTTTTTCCTTGGCTAACTAATCCCATTGTCAACGGGCCCTATCAGTAAATTATTGTACATATGGTCTTTTGGCGGGTCTCTAAGGAATTTGAAATCTTTTGCTAAACCAGACCAAGTATTTGATGTCCACTTCGCCTTTAGCCTGATCCCGCACTATGGTTTTAGGCTCAAGATACCTACATTCATTCCATATCTGGCGGATATTTCCCTCCGGAAATGCCGCTTTCGGACCTAGTTTGATGACTTGTTTGCTCAGATCTTATTCTCTTAGATATTTTAGCTTTACAGGAACATTGGTTTTTGGTTCTAATTTATCGGTAGTAATTTGTTTCCATGTTTAAAATATTTTTCGTTCTTTAATCTTTGAAATGAAAAGCATTAATTGCTGCTAATCATGATCTATTAAATTCATTGTTGTTTAGAACTTCAGCTCTAAGAATGCTGTAGTTCAGCAAATGTAAACAAAAACTTCAGCTCCTATAAATGCTTAAGTTCAACAAATATAAAACAAACTTCAGTCCTAGAATTTAGTCTTTTATAAAAGATGATTAAGTTTCATGTTAGAGATTTTAACGTTGATTTATTCTGTAATATTGAGTACTGTTATATCTTAATTCAGGTTAAAAAGTTATGAAAGCTTGTTTTATCTTAATAAGAGTGGTGCATTCTAAAGAAACTGTTCATTTTAAGACTGAAAATGAAATTGATAAAATTCAACATAATCTGAGAATTGTCCAACATAGAAATGATTTATGAATGCTGCTTTATACAGACACTGCTCATTTTTAAAACTACTGGCTATTTGAGGCTTCACTACTTTTTTTTGATTTTGCACCGGATGTCCGAGTCTCTTCGAGCCCGGCTAATCCCGGGGGTGCACAGGCCCTCGGCAAGGAGTTTCCCGCAAGTGCACCGCGGTTAATTCAGGTTTTACCCTGTCCGATGGCTCTCAGAAATTGTTTGCATCCAGTGGGTTTCAAACTTGAGACCTTGAAAGGGAGCAAAACCCAAGGCTCAAGTCAATTGCCACCAGGCCAACCCCTGAGGGTTTGAGGCTTCACTACTTAAGTGTGTGCATTTACAGAAGATCCACTTGTACAAGTGAGTAGATTTGCGGGATTTGTTATGCATGGTGCAGCACATGATGTGCTATTGAGCTTTTATGGGAGGATGAAAAGCACATAAATTGAGTAGCCTACAGTTCATGCTAAGGCTAAATTCTTGAAAACCAAAGGGTCTGTTCCCTTTTTGGTAAGTTATCCAAAACACACAAGTTATGTAACAAAAGTGACATATCAAGAACATCCATCTTGTTTGCACTAGTAATGCTCAGCTTTACAATCATTTTGTAGAGAAAGGAAACTTTTAACTTTTTCTTCTTTTGGAAGGGTAGGAAAACACAACCCAAGTCATTTCATAGATTATGGTCAGTCCCTTCACAAAGACCAAACTGAACCCCTTTGGCTATGAATGGATCTTGCATCTAATAATGATAATCAGCACATAACATTCAAAGAATAGTAACAGAAAAAGGACAAACATCGAGTTCCTCGAGGCTCCAAGGTTACAGGAGCTTCGTGTTTCTCAGCAACAGATCAATATGAACCATGGACAGCAGAAACTCAGAAAAATTGCTGACCTATGGTGTATGCTAATTTATCTCTATAAACAGATGCCAGACTCTCCTTTTCATATGTCACTCAACACCCCCTTTAAAAGATCCAGTCCTTCAGCTGAGATACTTCTCCTCCTTGTAGTTCTTGGTATTTCAATTCGAGGTGGTGGATCATGAGAGAAGCAGACTACAAGAACGGTTAGATTATCACAACTGTTACGTTTTAGTGCCTCCTTGACAAGAAATTTTGAGCATTTCTCGGGATCATTATGCAGCATGAGCTCCTTTCTTACGATTGTAACTGCATATTGGCTACTCATGACATCCCATAAGCCATCGCAGCCAATTATTAAGAACTCATCCTCTTCTGACAGGACCACCTCTTCGAACTCTGGCTCTGAGCTTAAGGGGCCCTTTGAACCTTTGGCGCCCTTTATGTGCCAGTCACCCAGTGCTCGGGCAACTGACAGCTGTCCGTTAAGGTAGCCATCAAAAATCGTTCCCCCTAGTTTTTCAATTCTCAATTTCTCGGAAGTAGCATTTGGCTTGTGATCTTTTGACAATTCAATTGCTCTTCCGCGCTTCCCTAGTACAGCTCGAGAGTCCCCAGCATTAGCTATTAGCATGGTCCTGTGTATAACAATAGAAAATATAACAAATAAATGAGTGCAAGTTACAATCTGAGACAACTAAGTGGGATAAGCAGGAAAGATGACTATAATAAATAAATAGATGTAAGTCCAAATGTGTCCTTGTAAATGAAAATTATAACTAAAACGTGAAAGGTTTGCTCCAACATGGTATGTAACTTGAAGGCCGAAATCAATAGGAAGATCACTTTTGCACGATGGACTTACACAATTCAAAGCACTAATGCCATTTACTCGGCCATGAACTTCAAATATATAAGGGCCTATCGCACGTGTTCAAACTACTCTCATCTCAAATCAAATAAAATCCTTGTCAGCTGTAATCTAAAAAGAAATTTGGAGAATCCCTAGAAAAAGTTGCAAAACCGATATGCCAAAAGATAAGTGGACTAACATGTGGCCGTTCCTTACGATGCTAAGGAAAAACAAGTATTGGGATATGATTTTCGGCTACAATGATTTTGTCATCACTTTATCTTCCAATTTTTCAACTTGCCTCTATTTCATTATCGACATTCCCCAGCCTGATAAACTTTGTGTTTAGGTTTTGGTGATGCCTTTCCTTTCAGTAGAAAGGTATTCTACTGTTAGATCAGAACACAGATGATAGTCCAAAATATTCATAATTTTGCATAAACAATGTTTAGGGACAGTGATGGATTCACTACTTGTTGCTCCCTTCCAACATGAAGAATTAGAACATAGGACTGAACTACACAGAAGCAGATCAATGTCTTACCTTCCTAAAATAAGTGCGACCAGAGCAGTTGTTCCAGAGGTATTATCAAGAGACTTCGTCTCAGCTAGCGCATTATCAGCTTTTGCAAAAGCATTCCTGACAGCTTTTTTTACCATCGATGGAAAATGGGAATCATCTACAATAAATTTAAGGAGATTCTTCTGAGTGAATGATGCAGCATCAACGCCACCATGGCCATCAAACACCTGAAAGTACAAAAACAACAATCAGACAAGTAATATCCAAGAAGTTGACTTTTCAAGTTAGCGCATTTCTTGTTGATAACTTGATATCATACAACTACCAAAAACTAGATAGAAATCCTTGAACTCAATAATATATGTTTTTATTAAAAACACCAATGCTCATTATATTCAGCTTTCTAATTTTAATCCTGAATTTTGAATTTATGACTAGTACTAGAATTCAATACAAGACAGTCAAAGAACCTAGTGACATCAGGCTGTATCAGCCAAGAATCATGTTTTGACATTACATACAGAATGCAACTTTCAACAAATTATATGGCACTTCAGCTCTTCCTCAAAAACGACAATTTGGATCAAATAAGAAAGAACATACACCATAAAATGCTCCTTGTGAAAGAAGACCTTTGGAGTCATCAACATGTTCCCGAAGATTATCAACACGGATATGTTCATCTTCCATGTACGTTTTGGGTCCCATATCAGAACAGCTTCCAGAGCGAAAGATGGGGACATAAGCACAATTGTCACTTGATGGTGACCTCAGACCGATCATTACTGTATTTGGTTCCTAGAGATTTGATAACACAAAGACAACTTTCAATCAGCAAGCAGCATAAACACACACTGACAGATGAAAAACCTCTCCAACTAAACAACCTACAAGGTGATATGCTTGCAAAACAATCATCGTGCACAAATTCATATAGGCAAGGCTAACTGTTGTAATGCAAATAAATGACAGTTCACCAACAGCTTATAATTCATGACGCGACCTACAAATTCATTGTTGGCATAATCATGGTTTTAAAATCCTAAAAGTTGAAAGCGGTTAGAAAATTTTTTAACAGTTCACTTAGAGCAAATCAAGCTACTCAATAATGAAGAACAATGTCTGTACTGGGATCTCCTTTTCACTGCTATTAGCACCAAGATACTTCTCCTTGGAAGAAAGATTTAAAACCAGAGATTGCTGATAGTTGTTAGCAAGTAATTAGGATTGCCACTAGTGAACAATGACCAGGAACCACCACGCAATTGACACAATTTTAACAAGTAATTATCCGATCCAATTTTCCTTTATTGTTTTTGAAATAGTTCATTTCCACAACAGGAATACCATACAAGTTTTCACTGATCACCTCAAGCAATTGATACAAAGTCCTGCTAAAGGATATAACTTTAGTACATAACATACATCACAGATACTATGGAAAACAAAGGACTTGGTCACTTATACATAACTGAATTACTTGAAAACCTACAACATAAGAATCTCAGTTTTAAATAAACCAAGCAAAGATCAAACTATCATGTTTTGGCAAAAAAGGATCCACTTACCAATGCAGAAGTACCAGCCAAGCTAGCTTGGCTAATACAATGCCTCATCCCTGGATTGTTTCTTGGTGGCTTCCCTGCATTTGGCTGATTCAGATCATCAGATATTTCTTTATTTTCTTCAATTGCTGACATATTTCCTTTACAGAATCCATTCTCTATTTCCCCATTACAGGGTAACATGCTGGTGCCTGGTGCCATCATTTCTTCCATTCACTCCATCAAATATACAGCAGATCCCTTATTTTGTAACCCTTAAACCAGAAATAGCAAGTTCAAAAATGTACATTCACTTTCCTTGCTTTCATGATTTCCCTTAATTATTTTTGTATTATTATTTTTTCTTGGTTTTGAGGCTTCACATGGACAGCTGTGTAACTGTTCCTTGATCACAGCTCAGAAACACCACAAGAACCCACATTTTTAGGCAGCAACTGAGTATGACAGATCTTTCTTCTGATTTCAGAAACAAGCAAAGTAACCCACATGCCAAGATTCAAACTTTACAAAATTTAAGATTGGCCTTAGAAACAAGAACTGAAAAAGATTATGATATAAGATCTAAATTAAGGATAAGATAATAAGAATTTAACAAAGAAGATTAAGAGTGATTAAACCAACAAAAAGAAAAAATCAAAGCATTGTAAAATGTGTAGTAAAGAGTTAACATAGATGAATGTATAGAGAGGGGGAGTGGCGATCCCAGCTTTGAGCTTTTTCATGGCCGGCATTGTAGGTTTGTGGGGATTGGGAGATTGGGTTTGTGACACGTGGGACAGTTATTTGGATGGCAGGTATTTTAGTTGACCGCACATCTTTGTAATTTTATCATCATATAGGACAATCAAGAACAACCCCTAAGTAGTCATGATTTTGCATTTTGCTGTTGAAAATATTACTAGTATTGTTAAAAAATAATAAGAAAAATCTAAGGTTGAGGTGTGAATATCCTGCTATCATTAAAGAAAATTAATTTCATTATAGTAATAAAATTTACATTGATCGACAAGTAATGCTTTTAACTTGTCCCATTTAGTTAAAATTAATTTCACCTATTGTGTATAACAAGATGCGACATCTTCATCTTATCAAATCAAGAGCCATCTATTATTAATAAAGGCATAGAATAGCATGTTAGAATTTAACACAAAAGCATACAGAATTTAAATACTTCCAACTTTATGCTCAACACTAACCATCGTCGGATTCTATATCAGAATCACTAATAAAATATACTCCTACAAGAATACAATATCATTATAGCTGCACAACAAATACCTCTTGCGACAACATCATAAACACCATAATATCCGCACGGATTTGCTGATCTTAATACTAGTAGTTATCTTCTTTTATGGCCGAAGTAGTTTAATGTGTCTTTAATAATATACAGTTGAAAATTAATGAAAATCAGTCGATTTGTGATTACAGTGAGGGCTTTATTGTGGTTATACCTCATATGTTCTTGTGGTCCATCCCTGTCGCGCCCCCTTTTTTCCTCCTCGCGGAGAACGTTAGGGTTTCGACATTCTATGGGGGAATCGACTCGTTTCTTTTTGGGATTTGGGTATTTGAATAGTCGTCACCTAACGGATTATGGTGCGTTAGGGCACTTAGAGCAATTAACTCTTAGACCAGTTTGCATTACCAGAGATTTAGGGTAAGGGCTTGAAATTACCTTGAGGAGAAGGTGCTAGGCACCCCTCTCGGTCCATAATGGTGGGTCCCGGCCAAACTTATACTTATGAATTAGTCCTTTAACAAATAAGTAGTTGGAACATATGTTTGCAAATAAAGCACGTTGGACATTGTATGACTCAAGTAATGAGATAAAGGCTTTGAGCAAGTTGTGTACATATAAAAAAAATAAAGTTTTAGACAAAGAGGATTTGGGGAGGAGGAGTCCTAGGTTGGTTAGCCTACAGAATCACTTCACTCAATGCCCGGTAAACACTCCTCAATGAGAGGCTACAAGTGACATTAAAGCGTGTGCATCATATCCATATCTATCCATTCCCACTCCTTAGTGGCTATTTAAGCGAGTGTTGTTTAGAGATCTCTATGCGTTCTGTTACCCGTCCCTTCTTATTGATCCTGGAGGAAATTAGGACCTCTACCTGTAGGCAGTTTTAGATAGACCCCTAAGGTTTGAAAGGAGAAAATACTAGGCGACACGCAAGAACAAATAGGACTTCAGAATAAAGGCAGGAAAGAAGCATTTAAATGCACAGGTTTACCTCCACAGATAATGTATGTAAGCAGCACAACTCAAACACAAACAAGGCCAATATTATTAAACAGGATCCTAGGACATGATGTTTAAGTGACTATCAGAACACAAGAGACATTCAGGTTTATTTTATGAGCTCAGAAGCAGGGGCCCTAATTAGTCTGCCTACTGATTTTAAGCTTGTTAACCATCAAGCAGCAAACACAAAGAAAAATTTCTAGTTTTATAGAGGTTGATTACCTAAGGCTTGCCTAGGCGTATGATAATGTATAACAGTTATCGGGATTATTAAAACAGTTTAGAAGTTATTTTACCTAAAGCACGTTGTTCTAAGTGTTGCAAAAATATACACGGATTATGACAAGTTTTACTTAAATAGGATAATTAGATGGGAGACTGTTTATATCCTTTTTCATGCATCGGTAGTTTAACTAGGTGTGGCTGAGCAAGTGTGAGCGAGATCCTAAAGCATGGTATCTAATATGCACATATAAGGTTCAGAATGGTTTATATACAGAATTCCTAAAGCAGGATTTCTAAATGCACAACATGATTTCAAAATATACATAAGTAACAGTTCATTTTAATTATTGTTGTTTACCCTAGAAACATAATTTCTAAGTGATAAATAAGGTCAAATGAGATGCGGAAGCAGTAAACCTAAGGCATGATATCTAACGCATGACATGATTTGAATGTATTGGTCCTAGATATGGATTCTAATGCACATATAAAAATGTAAACCTAATGCATGGTTTCTACCCATTTATATTGATAACATATATGACTACCCTCCCTTTTTCACTAGCCAACCCCAATATACATTTACAACACATTATTATAGGCCAATATTGAACGAATTACATTAGTGGATAAGAAAAATAAGAAGTTACTCTATAGGGAGCCTGAAAGTAGGCCCAGATCTCCAGAGTTTCTAATGTCTGATTGCCTCACAGCCTTTCATATAATTCGGGTGCGTCAGAGTTCCCTAAGGACCTCAAGGGATCCCGGGCAGTACTCAAACCCAGATTTCATAGCCATAGTGGAGTAAGTACAGTGTGGAAGGGCCAGATCTAATGTATCAGAGTTTAGAGGGATCTCATAGGGATCCCTAAGCAGTCACACATTACAGCAGCAGAACTTAAAACTTAAGAGTAGATGTAAAAGTGCTTGAAAAGATTAAACATGAAAACAGTTTGGAAAAAAAGACTTGTTTGAAATAGTTTTTTTTTTTTTTGGAAAAACAACAGAGACAGTAGAGTAATAAGCAATAGACCAAACACAACACTCAAAGCAGGTTCATACATAACCAAGAAACATAGAATCGGGGTAGGTTCAACAGCCACACACATGGGTAATGGGATTTGGGGATACATAGGCCACATAGGTAAATACATAGTTACAGGAGCACTTAAGTACAGAATCAGAAACATGATAAAGGGTTAAGGCACTTCAGAATTAATACAAAATCAGGTTACATAAGGATAGCCGACTGCTTTGCACATAAACATTAGTAAGGAAGAATCACATTGGGGTATACTAGGAGTGGATAACATTTCATAAACATACTAATTCTAAGGGAGGGGACACATTCAGAAGCATGCTGATGAAGTGATGAAGTAAACGTATTAGTTGCAAGTTGAACAACAAAATCATAATTGAAAACAAACCGGAAACAAGATGAATTGAAGCAATAAAAGAAACATGTTATTTTTGGACTTTGAATTGAAGTCAGGACATACTAGTAAAGAGATAGTAAGCACAAAGTAAAGAATAGGAGAGTACAATGATTAGCCTTGGCTTGCAGCCGGCTAACTTAGAACAGTAGTAGGTAATGCAGAGAGAGAGAGCAGAAAGTTTTGAGTGAGAGAGAGAGAGAGAGAGCTTTTGAACCAATGTGTTCGTGTGTTGTGTTAGTGAAAGAGCAGGGTATCTATAGTTTGAAAACAGGTAGAAAATGAGGCAAGAATCAAAGTTCAGCAATAATTATGGAACCATATACCAATTAGAATCAAATTAATGCAAGTGCTCTCTTAATTAAGGGGTAATTAACCAACGGTAATGGGTAGAAAATGTTTAAGGAAAGAAATCTGGTAAGGCATTAGGTATAAGATAGACAATTAGAGGTAAATACACAAGGGTTTAATTAAGAAAACAGTTAGTAAAGAATCAGAAAATAACACGATTAACCCAAATAAGGTAAGAAAACTAAATAAGGTTGTAGAATATGAAAATAATTGAGAATCAGTGTATAGCAAATCAGTGAATCAAGGACTCTAAATAATACTAATTAAGGAGAATAACATAAGTTCCCACGAATAAACAAATAGCCAAGTTTAAACAGGCAGAATCGAAGGTCTAAAGGAAAATTTTCAAATCAAGCCAAGAAACAGGGTACTCATAATCAATCAAAGAGAGAATCATGAGTCAATGTTTTAGCATATAAATAGAGTACGACAAGAATAACCAGAGATCGAGACATAACTCTAGCAAACATGAAGGTTAAACAACACTGATATAAAGAGGCAAGTCTTGAACAGTCAAGATGAACACAAGCACATAGAGTTGATGTAAGTTAGGCTAAGAAACTCGGTGTAAACATATTCGAGGCAAGATAGTCACAAAAACTCAAATGAGAACCGTTAGTCATGCTGATACACAGAACCTAACGAAGAAACCTAGAAAAATTAGGTATTTCAACATAGATGAGTTAAATATGTAATAAACTCATAGAATCAGTTAAAATAATACAAGAAATAGAAGTTTAAACACAAAGAATCAGTTAAACAAGATTTTTTTAAAAGAAGTTCCGAAACCCTATTTTTAGAAGAAGGTGAAAAACACTTGAAGTCAACAATTCTTATAAAAAATCTCAAACAGTGTAAAACATTAAAGAAACAAACTCAAATTGTCCTAAATCTGTACATATCTATGAGGTATAGAAAAGAAGTTAGGGTTTCGAGAGAAATCCACATAAAGATGAAAAAACCTACTTAAAAACCCAAGGATTGTAGCAAATATAGCATGATTTTGCTTGAAATCACACTATAGTAGCCAAGAACAGACAGACGATGAACCCTTGATGCAAGTCGGCATGGCCCTGGGCCCTTGAAGACCTTAGAGAAGACAGGCATGGCATGAAAGAGGCCATTGGAGGCTTAAGAGACGATGAGAGGTCACCGGAGATGGCCGGAGATGGGAGGTCGGCGGTTGAAGGGCGAGGGTTAGGTTGAGAGTGTATTGAGAGTAGAGAGGATTGTAGGGTGGCGGTGTGTAGAGAATAACTAGGGTTAGGGGTCGTTTAGGATTAAAAAAGGAAAGAACGAACGAGGGTCGTTGATCTTTTAGATCAACGGCCAGGATCTGATGGGGCCTTGGGTCGGGTAGGTGTAATTAGGGTCTGGGTCGTGTATTTAACATGAAATTGGGCTGGCTGTTGGATTTATTTGAGGTTAAAATTGAAATGCAATTTGGATAAGTCTTAAATACCCAATTAAATTAATCAAAATAATTTGTAAAATAGCTAATCATTATAAAAAATGAATTTCATGCACAGAAAATAATAAAAATGAATTTCTTAACTAATTTTTGATCGTCTGACACATGTTGGCGTCGGTTGGACTTGCTCCGGAATTTTGAGGGTCCTCTTCAAAATTCTGCCCCAGTTTCTGATATTGGGGGAAATGGAAATTTTATTATGATATGACCGAACCCATAAGGCTACCTACGTATCCCCTCTTAAAGGGGAATCAGGTCAAGCATAGTTCAATTACATTAGATAAGGAAATATAAATAATATAAGCATAATATCTATTAACTGCATCTGAATTGATTGGTTTCGGCTAGATTTCTCCATCCATTTCTGCAATTATGAGTGCTCCTCCTGTCAGCACCTTGTGAACCATATACGGTCCTTGCAAATTGAGAGAGAATTTTCTTTTGGCTTCATCTTGATGTGGGAAGATCATCTTCAGCACCAGTTGTCCTGGTGAATATTGTCTTGGTTTGACCCTTTTGTTGAAAGCTCTGGACATTCTGTTCTCATAAAGTTGACCGTGACATACTGCATTGATCCTCTTTCCATCGATAATGGCCAATTATTCATAGCGAGTAATTCATTCTGCATCGCTGAGTTCAGCTTCCTGTATGATTCTTAAAGAAGGAATCTCTACCTCGGCTGGGATGACAGCTTTGGTACCGTAAACCAGCATGTAGGGAGTTTCTCCGGTTGATGTGCGAAATATAGTGTGGTATCCCAATAAAGCGAAAGGTAGCTTCTCATGCCATTGTTTATGGTTTCCTACCATCTTTCTTAGTATTTTCTTGATGTTTTTATTGGCGGCTTCTACGGCTCCATTCATATGAGGTCTGTAGGCTGTGGAATTCTTGTGCTTGATTTTGAAAGTTTAACACATAGCTTTCATCATGTCATTGTTGAGGTTTGTGGCATTATTAGTAAAAATAGAATCAGGAGCTTCGAATCGACAAACAATACGGTCTTTGACAAAGTCTGCGACGACTTTCTTGGTTGCATCTTTGTAAGACACAACCTCTACCAATTTTGTGAAGTAATCAATGGCTACTAGAATAAACCTGTGTCCGTTTGAAGCAGTGGGCTCAATCGGACCAATAACATCCATTCCCCAAGCGACGAACTGTCAGGGTGAGCATGTAACATTGAGGTCATTTGGTGGTACATTTATCATATCAGCGTGCACTTGACATTGGTAGAATTTGTGTACATACTGGACACAATCGGTCTCCATGGTCATCCAAAATTAATCGGCCCTGAGTATCTTCATAGCCAATATGAAACTATTCATATGTGGGCCACAGGTCCCAGCATGTACCTCCTCGAGTAGCTTAGAAGCTTCTTTTGTGTCGAGACATCTTAGCAATCCTAAATCAGGAGTTCTCCTGTACAAATTTCCTCCATTGTGGAAGAAGTGATTGGATAATCTTTGAAGTGTGCGCTTCTGAGTGTGATTTGCATGCTCTGGATATTCTCCCTTTAACAAATATTCCTTGATGTCATGGAACCAAGGCTTTCCATCTGTTTCTTCTTCAACATGAGCGCAATATGCCGATTGATTATGGATCCCTACAGGAATGGGATCATATAATTCTTGTCTGGATGTTGTATCATAGATGACAAGGTGGCCAATGCACCGGCAAACTCATTCTGAATTCTAGGTACATGCTGAACTCTATCTTGGTGAACCTTTTTCTCAATTCCTGCACATGGTGCAGATATGGCAATATCTTGGAATTCTTGGTGGCCCACTCTCCTTCTACTTGGTGCATGAGAAAATCTGAATCTCCGATCACCAACAGCTCCTGAATGTTCATGTCGATTGCCATGTTGAGTCTTAATATGCAGGCTTCATACTCCGCCATGTTGTTAGTGCAGGGAAATCTGAGTTTAGCAGATGCCGAATAATGTTGACTTATTTCTGATACCAAAACTTCTCCAATGCCTACTCCTTTGAAATTTACGGCTCCATCGAAAACATCCTCCAACCATCATATGCTTCAGTAATGTATTCTCCTATGAATGATACTTCTTCGTTAGGAAAATACGTTTTCAAGGGTTCGTACTCTCCTCCCACCGGATTCTTAGCAAGATGATCTACCAATGATTGTCCTTTGACAACTTTTTGAGTTACGTAGACGAATTGAACTCACTCAACAGTATCTGCCATTTGGCCAATTTTCTAGTCGGCATGGGTTTTTGAAATATATATTTCAAAGGATCCATCCTGGATATGAGATATGTAGTTTAGGCATAGAAGTAATGCCTCAATCTCTGGGCCCCAGGTCAAAGCACAACAACTACGTTCCAACAGAGAGTATCGTGCTTCGTATGGTGTGAACTTCTTACTCAAGTAGTAAATGGCTCTTTCCTTTCTCCCTATTCCGTTATGTTATCCCAGAACACACTCGAAGGCTCCATCCAATACAGATAGATAGAGTAGCAAAAGTCTCTCTGGCTCTGGTGGGACCAAGACCGATTGTGTGGACAGGTATTCCTTGATTTTGTCAAAAGCTTTCTGACAATCCTTGGTCCAGCTCGTCTCGACATCTTTTCTCAGCATCTTGAAAATGGGTTCACATATGACTGTGGACCGTGTTATGAAATGACTGATATAATTGAGACTCCCTAAGAAGCTCATCATGTCCTTTTTGTTCATAGGCGGCGGTAACTCCTTAATAGCCTTGACTTTAGACAGATCTAGATCAATCCCTCGGCGGTTGACAATGAACCCCAATAACTTTCCTGTGGAACCCTGAATGCATATTTGGCGTGGTTTAGTTTCAAGTTGTACCTCCTGAGTCTGTCGAAGAATTTTCTCAAGTTTTCTATGTGGTCTACTACCCTCTTGGATTTGATGATAATGTCGTCCACGTATACCTCTATCTCCTTGTGTATCATATCATGGAAGATGGTTGGCATGGCTCTTGTATAGGTAGCCCCAACATTCTTTAAACCAAATGGCATCATCTTGTAACAGTATACCCCCCATAGTGTGATAAAGACTATTTTCTCCGCTTCCTCTTCGTCCATCCAAATCTGATGATAACCCGCGAAACAATCTACAAAAGATTGGAGTTCATGCTTGGTGCAATTATCGATCAGTATGTGTATGTTTGGCAATGAAAAGTCGTCTTTGGGACTCACTTTGTTTAAATCCTGATAGTCAACACATACTCTGACTTTTTCATCTTTCTTTGGAAATGGCACAATGTTGGCTAACCAAGGTGGATACTCAACCACCTTGAGAACTTTGGCTTGGATCTGCTTGGTAACCTCCTCCTTGATTTTCAGGCTTATATCTAGTTTGAACTTTCTAAGTTTCTGCTTCATCGGCGAGCACAATGGATTGGTAGGTAACTTATAAGCCACTATGGACGTGCTCAAACCTGTCATATCATCGTATGGACATGTGAAGTTGTCCTCATATTCCTTTAGGAAACGAATGTACTCTTCCTTCTCTATTGGTGATAAGTGAATGCCGATGTGAGTCTTCTTGACGGTCTCAGCGTTCCCCAAATTTACTGCTTTGGTTTCGTCCAGGTTGGACTTAAGCTTTTTCTCAAAGTTTTTCACCTCCCTGACAACTTCCTCGGGTATCTCGTCTTCTTCATCTGAATCATTATCCTCATGTTGCATTTCCTCATTACATGTCACAGTCACCGGTTCATCAGGAAAAGTAATAATAACATTGTAGGAAGAAAAGTGTAGAAAATAGTAATAAATAATAAAGAGCAAATGCATTTGATTAAAATTTAAACAACATCCAGACAAACAAGGATCGATGAATTGAGCGTTTATTTGAGCAGAACAAGTCTTTTAAAACAAAGTTAGTGAAAATTTTACATGCGTGGAATGGCTATAGAAGTAAAATCTACCAAGCTACCCAGGGACTCGGCGGGCCCAGGATGGTGTGGCGGTCCAGTTTCTGAGAAAAACTCCTTTCTCGCAGCTTGAATAGTGAGGCCTTCTTCCTCCTCCTCCTCAATTATCGCACTGCAATCCATGTCTTCATCCTCCAAGAATAAATTCTTCAACCCTACTAGTGCTTCCTTTTCTACAGTCCCCCTTATAGTATCAGCTTGGCGAAAAGCTTGTTCTTGACGTGGCACTGGTTGCTCAAGAGGGTTGTATGGTCCACTCCATAGAGGTGAACAATCATTATACTCTTCCCATGTGATATCCGAGCCTAAAGGTAGTATCATGACCCTTCAACTATATCGGCTTAGTGATGCCTTGGAGATTCTTCCCAAGCCCTTTGCCGGGTTCATACCCAGACGATGCTAGTATGATTTCTATCTTACTGCTCCACTATTTGTCTTTCTCAACGGTGTTGACGCGTTCAATGTGATGATAAGTTTCCCCTCCCAACCTTCTCCTATTTCCAATGACCGGGATGGTTTGACTAGTGTAAATGCGGTTACTCCCATCTCCGTGAATGGTCACTTCCTGATGATTCCATTCAAATTTCATGGCCTGATGTAGTGTGGAAGGAACGGCTCCAGCGGCATGGATCTATGACCGGCCCTACAGAAGATTATATGAGGCTGGTATGTCGAGCACCTGAAACTCGACGTCGAACCAAGTTGGCCCCATCTGCAAGCAAAGGTTGATTTCCCTGACGTGGTCCTTTGAGACCCATCGAAAGCTTTCAGATTCATGCTTGCTGTCCGTATTTCATGAAATTCTTTTTCCAATCTTTTCATAGTGTCCAACGGACAAATATTTGTCGCGCCCCCTTTTTCCCTCTTTACATCGAAAAATCGGGTTTATGACATTTTGGGCATAGGACAACTCACTCCTTTAGGGAACTAGGTTTTACAATTTTTGAAGAGCCGCCACCTAACGATTTTAAGGTGCGTTAGGGCACCTATGGGGTTCAACTACAACTACGTTTGATAACCAGAGATAGGGTAAGGGCTTGAAATTATCCCAAGGGGAAGGTGTTAGGCACCCCTCAGGATCCACTAGTGTGGTTCCCGGCCAGATAGTTTTTGTGAATTTGTGCAATTAGCAAGTAAAAAAATAAGGCTCTAGTAATAGGGGATTTAAATTAAAATACACAAGCATTTGAAAACGATTAATGAAAGCAAGATTTAGGGTCCTAGGTTTATTTTTAATATGGATCTCATCAATGCAATACCCAGTAATCACTCCTCTAAAGAGGGGCTACACGTGGTATTAGCACACCAGTCATCATATCCATATCTACCCTTCCCACCCCGTTAAGGTATTAAAGCGCGGATTGGTCTCGACCTCTATTGCATGCTATTACCTGTCCCATTCCTATCAGCCCCGGAGGAATTTAGGACTACTATTCCTATAAGAAGGAGGACTTCAGGCTGACTCTTAGGTTTAAAGGTAAAAGGCTAAGGCGACATATAAAAACCCGTAGGACTGCATTTAAAGGGGAATCATTTAAACAACAAAGAGGCTCAGATATACCTCCTCAAACAGAACACATAAATAGCATGACTTAAAACACATTTAAGGTCAGAATTTAAAATAATGAGATAGGGGAGTTTTAGTTGTTGAAGTAGACTAATTTATTACATAACTCAGATAAGAAGTCTGAATCGGTCCTGCCTGCTAGTTGTAGCAATTACTGATTAACAAAGGCGGGTTCAGTCTTTATTGTTATTACCTAAGGCTTGCCTAAGTGTTTGAGTGAGATCCAATAAACATGATATCTATTACCGATTTGAAAATGGCAAAGTAGTAACAGTTCTAAAATAAACGATTTGAGATCCTATAGACATGCTTTCTAAACCATATTAAGAAGGAGTAGTTTTTTTAAAAAAAAAATTAGTTCAGAACAGTATGAGTCAAACTGTTTTTAAACTAGATTGGTTTCAGATCCTATGGGCATGATCTCTATTATTGCTAATGTTTAATTCCTATAGACATGATATCTAGTCGAACGTGAAATAAAGCAGGTAGGATTTACTTGAGATTCCTATAGGCATGATTTTTATAAAAAAAACTGATTTTAACCTTATGCGCATGAATGTCTGATTGTAACCATTTAGATCCTAGGAGCATGGTGTCTAAGTGTGGTAATAAACATGCAGAATTTGGGACAAATCCTATAGGCATGTTATCTAAATGCAAAATTTAAAATAGGTCATATAGGCAGGTTCTCTACCCTTCTAGTAGTTAAACATGCATAATTACCCAGCCCTTTTCACTAACTAACCCCAATGTTTATTATAAATTATTACAGACCAAATATTGAATTACATCAGAAAAGTGTAAAAATAAGAAGTTACAATCATAGGAAGCCTGATTCTGACTTCCTCTATGAGTTATGGAACAAAACACCTCAAATGCCACTTGTTTCAAAGCCTTTCTCAGATCTGGGTGTGTCAAAGTTCACTAAGGGTCTCACGGGACCCCGGGTAGTGGTTACACCCAAGTTTGCATAACCAGATAGAGATGAGTGTAGTGTGGAAGGGCCAGCCCTTATGTGTCCAAGTTCAGAGGGAGCTCATGGGTCCCAAGGCAAGGCTCACACAAGAGGGGAAGAACCTAAGTCTAAGAGTATAGTGGAAGTGCAAAAACATGGATTTGTTTAAAACTAGGTTGAGAATAGTGAGGGGTAAGGGTGATTGGAAAATAGTAGTAGTAAAGCAAACGTTACACAGAATCAGCATTTCATGTGACCTTAGGAAGGGGTCAGTCTTGGGCATGCACATCAATAGATGGTGCTAGCATGACCATATACCAGCCCAAGAACACAAAACATAGAGGGAATGTGGAGCATATGACCATAAGGAGGGGTCAGGTTTGGGGTCCTGCACATTAATGTCTAATACTGACATGCCCCCAAACCAACAAAGGAATACAAACACATAGGGGATATATGGGTTTGGGATTCATAAGTCATAATAAGTGACTGACAGAGTTCATACATAAGAAAACATCAATTCAGAAGAGAAAGGGGTTAGATTACAGTATGCTCAGTAATGGAACTTGATTAAACACAAGCAGGAAATAGGCAAGAGGGAAGGAAATAGTAAAGAATCATGTTGTTGTTGATGCTGGAAAATTAATTAGAACATACCAGTAAAGGAGCAAATGCAGAAAGAAAAGTAAGCAAATTTCCCACAGCCTAGCCTTGGCTTTTAACCGGCTAGGTCAGGTAGCAACACAAGTAGTAACAGAGAAAAGAGAGAGTTTTTAGTGAGGTGTGTGTTCTGAACTCAAATGTTTCGTTCCTTGGTGTTCATGTATTTGAAAGAAGAGGGGTGTAGGGTATATATAGCTTTTTGAAAACCAGTGAAGGAGAGGTAATAAGTAAAGTTTTAGTACAAAAATGGAAACAATCAATAGTCAGAATCAATTATACAAGTGATTCCCTTTAATTAAGGAATCACGTGTCTAATGGGTAGTAATAGATTCAAATAAGGAAAGAGATCAGTTTAGAGATAGATTGATTATTGCCATAAAAGAAGTAGTACAAGCATTAAGTAAGTAATCAAGTCTAATGATAGAAATATACTTATTTTGGAAAAGATTCCGTAAGGCAAAATATCATAGTAAAGAGGAAAGAATCAATCTATTTGAACGGGCGAGTGAAATTAGGGTTTATAAAAGGGAAACTTCAGAAATCAGTCACAAGATAAAGATCAATCAAGGGAGAAACTTCAGCATATAAATAAAGTGAACAAGGCCATCAGACATGCGAGGCCAAATTCATTGACAAAATCAGAAACATGTAGTAGTGGCCGAAATAAACTAGGGTTCAGTAGTAAAGCAAACGTTCAAAGCATAGTAATCAAGTAGGCCAAGCCACATTGAATTAACAGGGAAGAAAACATAGCATCAGAAGCATGCAAAGGTTTCACAGTAGCAGGTGCGGAAACCCTTTTAAAAAGTTCGGGTTTCAAACTTAGTCAAGTTGAATGATAGTAAAAATCAGATAAGTCACATAGAGAAAAGAGAGTCTAAAGCAAAAGCTTTCAGTTGAGTCAAGTACTCAAACAATTTTAGACACCAAATACCCAGGGATTTTCAACAACAATCGAGTTTTTTTTAAAAAAATGGTAACACAAATAAGTCAAACAAGAACAAAGAACTTAGTTAAACAAGTACACATTAAACAAACAGCTTCAGGATTCGAATGAGACCCATATGAAATCAGGGTTTTAAACATGCTAACTTAGATAGAAGAACCACATGAGCAAAACATAGCAAAATCAGAAATACGTTAAAATCGGAGAAGAGATTTCTTGAAATAACTTAAGAGAAAGCCCTAATCGAAAGGAGTAAAGAGTCAGTTTGAAAGTAAAGTTAAAGAACCTTCGAGTGAAATGCTTAAAAGTTCATGGTAAGCACAGATCTAAGGTATATATGAAAGAAATAGAAAGATCTTAGAGATTAGGGTTTAAGAAAACCCAAAAGAAACGAGAAAGGTCTCGAAAGTAACGATCTAATCAAAAAAATCAAGGACCTGCCTTGAAAGGCCATGAATGGCTGGGAAAAGTCGTGGATGGTCGGAGAAAGGCCATGAACACCAGTCGAGCAAGGACTAGACCAAACTCCTTCGAAGACTGGTCGTGAAACCATAGAACCAAACACATAGAAGCCATGGAAGGCTGGTACATATCTCGAATGACCACAGAAGGCCATGGATTAGGGTGTAGATTGATGGCAGCGGCTAGGGTTTGTAGGTGTTTCAGAGAGAGTTTGAGAGGAAGGGGATTATAAGGCATCTGATTGTATCAAAATGATAGTGTTTTGGGGTCGTTCAAGGTTAAAAAAGGTAACGTGGAACAGGAGCCGTTGATCTAAATGATCAACGGCTGGGATCAAAGGGTTAGGTGGGAGACTGGGTTGGGTCGTGCAAATTGGGTTAGGGGGTCGGGTTTGAGTGGGAATTGGGTAAGAAAATTGGGTTCAGATTGGGGTCAATTTAGGTTACAACTGAAACGAAATTTGTCTATTATTTAAATAGCCAATTTTCCCCTATTTAAAATTAAAAAATAGTAAATTGATTTCAGGAACTAAATTAAAAGGTACTAAAATGAGTTATGACATATAATTAACTATTTAAAAATAATAAAATTAATTTTTGTAAATGTAAACGTAATTAAATCCTAGAAGAGGCTAATATTGTAATTATGCAATTTAGCCTTAAAAAATACTAAATAGTTTTGTAAAAATATGAAAAAATTCCTTAGCTATATTTTAACATAAATATGAAAGTTCAGCAAATTAATAACCGAAAAATAATAATTTTAGAAATAATTATTGGATTTTTATGGACAAAAATAGGGAAATAAATTAATTTAAAAAACCTTTAAAAATTGACGAAAATAAAAGAACACTTGGACATACATTATATGCTATTTTGAAGGTATTTTTCATATTGAAAATATATCGGAAAAAATTGGGTGTCAACAATATTGAGGCTCGAACCTCCATCAACCAAAACCCTGACAATAACGTAGTCTTCACATCGCACCGTAATGTGTAGTGCCCTGTTGTGATTCAGACCCTCAGGTAGCAACTCATCCTCATGGAAAGTGATTCTGTGACTTTTTAATACCTGTCCTACCATATTAGACATCTCTCCGCTAGTGATGTTATTGGGCACATAGGCTTCGCTCAGCACTTTCATCAAAGTATTTTTGTGTGCCTCTAAATTTTGCAACAGTGACAAGAAGGATATCTGAGCTGGGGTTTTGTTTAGATGATCAATGGCTGAATACTCCTTTTCTTGTACTTTCCTCCAAAGGTCGTCTGGACCTATTTCAATGACGGGTTGCTTTGCAGTGGAATCCCTACTTGGTCCTCCCAGGTGCTCAGGGGTATAGATTCTCCCTGTCCAAGTGATTCGTTGTGTGGCATTAGATTCCTCCATCTTTGCCTTTCCTTTTCGTCTATCTTCGACAACATAGTCCCAAGGTATCACTTTTGAGTGGAAAGGAGGTGTAGTTGCTACTGTTACTATAAACGATGTGACCACCTCTACTTCAAACAGAACAAGGGTGTTCGCGGGTGGAGCCACTTTCACCTCGAATGGAACTGATGCAGAGACCTCAACCTCGATTGGTGACTGAGTCTGTACCATAATAGAGGTAAGTGTGACTGAAGGTTCGAAGTCATCACCTTCCCAAATGAGCCCAAGTGACCCTTCAGGGTCCAATTCTTCATTCATCTCTATCACATGTATTCCACCACCTTTGTGATCAGGGAGAGGGTTGTTGCGAACATTGGGTACGACTTATTTTGCCTGTATAACTTTGTTGTCAATCAGTGTCTGGATCTTGTCTTTTAATGTTGGACATTCATCGGTATGTTCCTTCATACCGGAATGGTACGCACAAGTTTTGTTAGGATTGACCCACTGGGATGGATTCTCTAATGCCACAGTGGGGATATGAGTGACATAGCCCACGACTTTCAACCTCTTATACAACTTTTCGATGGGCTTAGCAATGGCTGTGTACTGTTTGGGTGGCTTGCGGTCAAAATTGGGTCTTGGTCTTGGATAATTCTAGCGGGTTGGAGGTGACCGGAAACAATCAACAGTCAGAATTAATTATACAAGTGATTCCCTTTAATTAAGGAATCACTTGTCTAATGGGTAGTAATAGATTCAAATAATGAAAGAGATCAGTTTAGAGACAGACTGATTATTGCCATAAAATAAGTAGTACAAGCATTAAGTAAGTAATCAAGTCTAAGTACAGAAATATACTTATTTTGGAAAAAATTCTGTAAGGCAATATATCATTTTAAAGGGGGAAAAATTAATCAATTTGAACGGGCGAGTGAAATCAGGGTTCATAAAAGGGAAACTTTAGAAATTAGTCAAAAGATGAAGATCAATCAAGGAAGAAACTTCAGCATATAAATAAAGTGAACAAGGTCATCAGACATGCGAGGCCAAACTCATTGACAACATCATGAACATGCAGTGGTGGCAGAAATAAACCAGGGTTCAGTAGTAAAGCAAACGTTCAAAGCATAGTAATCAAGTAGGCCAAGCCACATTGAATTAACAGGGAAGAAAACAGAGCATCAGAAGCATGCAAAGGTTTCATAGTAGAAGGTGAGGAAACCGTTTTAAAAAGTTCGGGTTTCAAACTTAGTCAAGTTGAAAGATAGTAAAAATCAGATAAGTCACATAGAGAAAAGAAAGTCTAAAACAAAAGCCTTCAGTTGAGTCAAGTACTCAAACAATTTTAGACCCCAAAGACCCAGGGCTTTTCAACAACAATCGAGTTTTTTAAAAAAAAATGGTAACACAAATAAGTCAAACAAGAACAAATAACTTAGTTAAACAAGTACACATTAAACAAACAGCTTCAGGATTCGAATGATACCCACAGGAAATCAGGGTTTTAAACATGCTAATCCAGATATAAGAACCACATGAGCAAAACATAGCAAAATTAGAAACATGTTAAAATCAGAGAAGAGATTTCTTGAAATAACTTTGAGAAAAACCCTAATCGGAAGGGGTAAAGAGTCGTTTTGAAGGCAAAGTTAAAGAACCTTCGAGAGAAATGCTTAAAAGTTCATGGTAAGCACAGATCTAAGGTAGATCTGAAAGAAATAGAAAGATCTTAGAGATTAGGGTTTAAGAAAACCCAAAAGAAACGAGAAAGGTCTCGAAAGTTACGATCTAATCAGAAAAGGTCAAGGACCCGCCTTTAAAGGCCATGAATAGCTGGGAAAAGTCGTGGATGGTCGGAGAAAGGCCATGAACACCAGTCGAGCAAAGTCTATGAACACCAGTCGAGCAAGGACTAGACCAAACTCCTTCGAAGACTGGTCGTGAAACCATAGAACCAAACACATAGAAGCCATGGAAGGCTGGTACGGGTCTTGAATGCCCACAAAAGGCCATGGATTAGGGTGTAGATTGATGGCAGCGGCTAGGGTTTGTAGATATTGCAAAGAGAGTTTGAGAGGAAGGGGATTGTAAGGCGGCGGATTGTATCAAAATGATAGGGTTTTGGGGTCTTTCAGGGTTAAAAAAGGTAAGGGGGAACATGAGCCGTTGATCAGTGGGAGACCGGGTTGGGTCGTGCAAATTGGGTTAGGGGGTCAGGTTTGAGTGGGAATTGGGTTCAGATTGGGGTCAATTTAGGCTACAATTGAAACGAAATTGGGCTATTATTTAAATAGCCAATTTTCCCGTATTTAAAATTAAAAAATAGTAAATTGATTTCTAGAACTAAATTAAAAGGCACTAAAATGATTTATGACATATAATTAACTATTTAAAAATACTAAAGTTAATTTTTGTAAATATAAACGTAATTAAATCCTAGAAGAGGCTAATATTGCAATTATGCAATTTAGCCTTAAAAAATACTAAATAGTTTTGTAAAAATATGCAAAAATTCCCTTAGCTATATTTTAGCATAAATATAAAATTTCAACAAGTGAATCACCAAAAAATAATAATTTTAGAAATAATTATTGGGGTTTTATGGACAAAAATAGGGAAATAAATTTATTTAAAAAACCTTTAAAGATTGTGGGAAATAATGAAACACTTGGACATATATTATATATGTAGACATATGCTATTTTGAAGGTATTTTTCATATTGAAAATATATAGGAAAAAATTGGGTGTCAACAATATTGAGGCTCGAACCTCCGTCAACCAAAACCCTGGCAATGAAGTAGTCTTCACATCGCACCGTAATATGCAGTGCCCTATTGTGATTCAGACCCTCAGGTAGAAAATCATCCTCATGGAAAGTGATTCTGTGACTTTCTAATACCTGTCCTACCATATTAGACATCTCTCCGCTGGTGATATTATTGGGCACATAGGCTTCGCTCAGCACTTTCATCAAAGCATTTTTGTGTGCCTCTGAATTTTGCAATAGTGACAAAATGGATATATGAGCTGGGGTTTTGTTCAGATGATAAATGATAGAATACTCCTTTGCTTTTACTTTCCTCCAAAGGTTGTCTGGCCCTGTTTCAATAACGGGTTGCTTTGCAGTGGCATCCCTACTCGGTCCTCCCAGGTGCTCAAGGGTATAGATTCTCCCGGTCCGAGTCATTCATTGTGCGGCATCGGATTCCTCCATATTTGCCTTTAATTTTCATCTAGC
This sequence comes from Nicotiana glauca, assembly GCA_026770625.1. NCBI lineage: Eukaryota > Viridiplantae > Streptophyta > Magnoliopsida > Solanales > Solanaceae > Nicotiana > Nicotiana glauca. Next base: position 66,311 of record MU698054.1, read on the forward strand.
TTCGGCAACATAGTCCCAAGGTATCGCTTTTGAGTGGAAAGGAGGTGTAGTTGTTACTGTCACTATGAACAGTGTAACCATCTCTACTTCAAACGGAACAAGGGTGGTCACGGGTGGAGCCACTTTCACCTCGAATAGAACTGATGCGGCAACCTCAAACTCAAATGGTGACTGGGGCTGTACCACAATAGGGGTAAGTGTGACTGAAGGTTTGAAGTCATCACCTTCCCGAATGAGCCTAGTCGAGCCTTCAGGGTCCCATTCTTCATTCATGTCTATCACATGTGTTCCACCACCTCTGTGATTAGGGAGAGGGTTGTTGCGAACATTTGGTGTGGCTTTTTTACTTGTATAACTTTTTTGTCAATCAGCGTCTGGATCTTGTCTTTCAATGCTGGACATTCGTCGGTGGTATGCCCTTTCATACCGTAATGGTACTCACAAGTTTTTTTAAGATTGACCCACTGGGATGGATTCTCTAATGCCACAGTGGGGATAGGAGTGACATAGCTCGTGGCTTTCAACCTCTTATACAACTGGTTGATGGGCTCAGCAATGGCGGTGAACTGTTTGGACGGCTTGCGGTCAAAATTGGGTCTTGGTCTTGGATAATTCTAGCGGGTTGGAGGTGACTGGCAATGAGATGGTTGGGAGTTATAAGTATGATAGACCGTAGCTGATTGGGAATAACTGGGTGATATGTGGGTGGTGGTTCTTGGTATGTGGATGGAGTTGTTTGATATGTAAGTGGAGATTTCGGGTCTTGAGCCACCATTACTGCCCCAACGTCTTTCTTATTTGATATGTCGTCCGATTGCAATGCTTTGTTTTTAGCCTGTCATGCCTCAAATTCTTTACCATCCTGATCTTGATTCTTTCTTCTGTCGAGAACCATTCAACCATCCATTGCACTTGTTTCTCAGTCAGATTGTTGAAAAATTCCACCCACTCTTTGGCACTCTCCGGCTGAGCAAACCTGTCCGGAATGTAGGTCATCCGCTTAGGGTGATGGAAGGAGATATGGTCATTCCAAGCCCTTCGCAGAAATTCTCGATGATACTGGCCCTTTTGAAGATATTCTAGTAAGCTTAACTGCAGCAACATATTACAACCCTCGAAATGATGGACCCCTATTTGACAGCGCTCTAGATCCCTGTAGATGTCGGCTATGATCATGGGGACTATGGTGTATGTCTGACCATTAATCCCTTCTATCAAAGTCTTAGCGACCATGGCCAGCCCAGTGTGGAATTATTCCTTTTTCATTGGGAACACTATTAGGCCCAGGAAGCATACAATGAACTCTAACACTTTGTGATAGATATGGCCCAGATAAGTAAGAGAGATCTCGTCATGGTAAGTACGTAAGGACTTTCTATGGCCGTAGCTCTCATAAAGATACTCGAAGGGTATGTAAGATTCCTTTAGGCATCTCAAGTTAGCATTTTTTTCAACCCCATCATCTTTAGGAACCGTTAGCCAGTGCAGTTCCCCGGCACCAATAACCCGAGGCTATCCCAAGTCAAACCCGCAAGCCCTACGATTTGCTCTAGAAGTGGCATCATTTCTATGTCGCCGAAATGAAATACAACCCTTTCACTATCACAGAATAAAGTGGCAGCCTCGATCAACCTCTTGTTTGGCTCAATGTCTAGCAAGGAAGGCAAGTTACCCAGGTACTTTATTGCGTGCTTTTTGTCACATGAGGAAAGGTCCTCTCACCAATATAGTAGCAATGGCGGGATGTTGCTAACCATATCAAATCTCGGTACCTCGTACCTCATTTTCTGCAAAACAAAAAGGTTAGGCCTTTCTCCCCCACCAGACTCGACTATTTATACATTCATGATCAGCATATCGGCATTTAGTTCTCCAAATTAATGCACATAATGTGGTTGTGTTCGTTGGGATTATGGAAACTCGGTGGACTTTAGATAAAGCTCATCTTAAAGGATCATTATGTGGACAACATAATTGATCCGACTAGTTTTGACCATGATGCATGCACAATTTGACTAGAGTAAGGTTACTATAGGGTTTTAAACTGGTACCCTCAAGCAAACAACTTGAGGGGGGAAGTCACGGAACCATCGACTGCACCGCTGATCGACTAGTTTTACCACAAATAAGCCTTTCCGAATTTAAGGGTAATAAACAGTAAGGGCGTAACCACTCATCAAGCATTGCAATAGGATTTGATAAGCATGAGTGAAATATGATGTGGAGCATGATTTATGCAGCAGTTAATAACATGTAGTCAAGCATTTGCACGTAGAAAAATAAATGCAGTATTTAGATAGTTGAAAGACAATTACGGAAAAGAAAATAAGGAGACAAGTCAGTTTCAGGAATAAAGAATCATAAATGCTTAAATGAAAATAGACAGTTAAGTTCAAATAAGAGGAAAATGTACGGGATAATGCATGCTTGGGACTAATTCATAAAGAAACAAAATTGTTATGGTAAGAGCCTAAGAATCCCCAGCAGAGTCTCCATGCTGTCGCGCCCCCTTTTTTCTTCCTCGCGAAGAACGTTCGGGTTTCGACCTTCCATGAAGGAATCGAATCGTTTCCTTTTGGGATTTGGGTATTTGAAGAGTCGCCACCTAACAAATTATGGTGCATTAGGGAACCTAGAGCAATTAACTCTTAGACCAGTTTGCATTACCAAAGATTTAGGGTAAGGGCTCGAAATAACCTTGAGGGAAAGGTATTAGGCACCCCTTTCGGTCCACAACGGTGGGTCTTAGCCGAACTTATACTTATGAATTAGTCCTTTAAAAAATAAGTAGTTGGAACACATGTTTGTAAATAAAGCATGTTGGACATTGTATGACTCAAGTAATGAGACAAAAAGCTTTGAGCAAGTTGTGTACATATAAAAAAATAACACTTCAGACAAAGGGGATTTGGGAAGGTGGGTTCCTAGGTTGGTTAGCCTACAGGATCACCCACTCAATGCACGGTAAACACTCCTCAATGAGGGGCTACACGTGACATTAACGCATGGTCATCATATCCATATCTACCCATTCCTACCCCTTAGCGGCTATTTAAGCGAGTGTTGTTTAGCGATGTCTATGCGTTCTCTTACCCGTCCCTTTTTATTGGTTATAGAGGAATTAGGAATTCTACCTATATGTAGTTCTAGATAGACCCCAAAGATTTAAAAGGAGAAAATACTAGGCGACAGGCAAGAACAAATAGGACTTCAGCAAATAAAGGCAGGAAAGAAGCAATTAAAGGCTCAGGTTTACCTCCACAGATAATGTATGTAAGCAGCACAACTCAAACACAAACAAGGGTAGTATTATTAAACAGAATCCTTGGACATGATGTATAAGAGAGTATCAGAACACAAGAGACATTCAGGTTTATTTTATGAGCTTAGAAGTTGCCTACTGATTTTAAGCTTGTTAACCATCAAGAAGCAAACACAAAGAACAGTTTCCAATTTTATAAAGGTTGATACTAAGGCTTGCCTTGGCGTATGATAACGTACAATAGTTACCAGGATTATTAAAATAGTTTAGAAGTTATTTTACCTAAAGCACAATGCGCTAAGTGTTTCAAAGATATACAGGGATTATGACAAGTTTTACTTAAACAGGATAATTAGACGGGAGACTGTTTATTTCTTTTTTCAAGCATCAGTAGTTTAACTAGGTGTGACTGAGCAAGTGTGAGCGAGATCCTAAAACATGGTATCTAATATGAGCATATAAGGTTCAGAATGGTTTATATGCAGAATTCCTAAAGTAGGATTTCTAAATGCACAACATGATTTCAAAATATGCATACGTAACAGTTCATTTTATTTGATGTTGTTTACCCTAGAAATCGAATTTCTAAGTGATAAATAAGGTCAAATGAGATGCTGAAGAAGTAAACCCAAGACATGATATCTAACGCATGACATGCTTGGAATGTATTGGTCCTAGACATGAATTCTAATGCACATATGGAAATGTAAACCTAAGACATGGTTTCTACTCATTTATATTGATAACATATATGACTACCCTCCATTTTTCACTAGCCAACCCCAATATTCGTTTACAATATATTATTACAGGCTAATATTCAATGAATTACATAAGTGGATAAGAAAAATAAGAAATTACATTATAGGGAGCCTCAAAGCCTTTCACATAATTCGGGTGTGTCAGAGTTCCCTAAGGACCTCAAGGGATCCTGGGCAGTGCTCACACCCAGATTTCATAGCCATAGTGGAGTAAATGCATTGTGGAAGGGCCAGCTCTAATGAATTAGAGTTAAGAGGGATATCATAGGAATTTCTAAGCAGTCACACATTAGAGGGGCATAACTTAAAACTTAAGAGTAGATGTGAAAGTGCTTGAAAAGATTTAAACAGGAAAACAGTTTGAAAAAAAGACTTGGTTGAAATAGTTTTTTTTGTAAAAACAAAAAAGACAGTAGAGTAATAAGCAATAGTCCAGACACAACACCCAAAGCAGGTTCACACATAACCAAGGAACATATAATCAGGGCAGGTTCAACAGCCACACACAGGGGTAATATGATTTGGGGATACATAGGCCACATAGGTAAACACATAGTTACAGGAGCACTTAAGTACAGAATTAGCAACATGCTAAATGGTTAAGGCACTTCAGAATTAATACAGAATCAGGTAACTTAAGGATAGCCGACTGCTTTGCACAGAAACATTAGTAAGGAAGAGTCACACTGGGGTATACTAGGAGGGGATAACATTTGATAAATATACTAAGTCTATGGGAGGGGACACATTCAGAAGCATGCTGATGAAGTGATGAAGTAAACATATTGGTTGCAAGTTGAACAACAAAACCATAAATGAAAATAGACTAGAAACAAGATTGATTGAAGCAATAAAAGAAACATGTTATTTTTGGACTTTGAATTGAAGTCAGGACATAACAGTAAAGAGATAGTAAACACAAAGTGGAGAATAGGAGAGCACAATGATTAGCCTTGGCTTGCAGCCAGCTAACTTAGAACAATAGTAGGTAACACAGAGAGAGAGAGCAGAAAGTTTTGAGTGAGAGAGAGAGAGAGAGAGAGAGAGAGAGAGAGAGAGAGAGAGAGAGAGAGAGC
>MU698054.1:71606-82305 GCA_026770625.1 Nicotiana glauca
GATCTCATAGGGATCCCTAAGTAGTCACACATTGAAGGGGCAGAACTTAAAACCTAAAAGTAGATGTGAGAGTGCTTGAAAAGATTTAAGCAGGGAAATAGTTTAAAATGGAAATAGTTTTGAAAAAGACAACAAAGACAGTTTTGAAAAGAGAGTGAAGTAGTAAATAATAGTCCAAACACAGTACCCCCAAAATTGGTTCATACACATCCAGAGATCATAGAACTAAAGCAGGTTCAACAGCCACAAATAGGGGTCAAGGGATTTGGGGACACTTAGGTCATGTAGGTAAACACATAGTTACAGGAGCATAGCAATGCTTGTGCGGGTTTATGGGATTAGGGAATATCTAGTGATATCAACACAGCATGGATTTCAGAAAAAATCATAGAATCAGACATCTAAAGTGACAGTTCAGTTTGCAAAGTAAGTGCATGTCAAAACTGTACAACAAGTAGATAAGTATTCAAAGCAGGATAGGGTCATATTGAAATAGACTACCAGAGGAGTATAACTAGCATGCTAGATGAAGCCATAATGCCAGCATGTCAATTACACATTGAACAACAGAACCATAGATAGAAATAAACTAGAAACATGATAAGCTAAAGCACTAAATGAAACATATTGGTTTTGGAACTTGAATTGAAATTAGGACATACCAGTAAAGTGATAGCAAACAAAAAGTGAAGAATATGAGAGCACAATAGTTAGCCTTGGCTTGCAGCCAGTTAACTTAGAACAGTAGTAAGTAATCACAAAAGAGGGCAGAAAGCTTTGAGTGAGAGAGAGAGAGAGAGAGAGAGAGAGAGAGAGAGAGAGAGAGAGAGAGAGAGCTTTTGAACCAATGTGTTCATGTGTTGTGTTAATAAAAGAGCAGGTATTTATAGTTTGAAAACAGGCAGAAAATGAGGTAAGAATCAAAGTTCAGCAATAATTATGGAGCCATGTACTAATTAGAATCAAATCAATACAAGTACTCCCTTAATTAAAGAGTAATTAACCAACGGTAATGGGAAGAAAATGTTTAAGGAAAGAAATTAGGTAAGGCATTAGGTATAAGATAGATAATTAGGGGTAAATACACAAGGGTTTCATTAAGAAAACAGTTAGTAAAGAATCAGCAAATAACATGGTTAACCCAAATAAGGTAAGAAAACTAAATAAGGTTGCAAAATATAGAAATAATTGAGAATTAGCGTATAGCAAATCAATGAATCAAGGACTCAGAATAATACTGAATTAAGGAGAATAATATAGTTTCCCACGAATAAACAAATAGCCAAGTTTAAATAGGGAGAATCAAAGGTCTAAAGGAAAGCCAAGAAATAGGGAACATAGAATCAATTAAAGAGAGAGTCACGAGTCAATGTTTGAGCATATAAGTAGAGTAAGACAAGAATAACCAGAGATCGACACATAACTCTAGCAAACATGAAGGTTAAACAGCACTGATAGAAGGAGGCAATTCTTGAATAGTTAAGATGAACACAAGCACGTAGAGTTGGTGTAAGTTAGGCTAAGAAACTCAGTGGAAACATATTTGAGGCAACATAGTCACAAAAACTCAAACTAGAACCAGCTAGTCATGCTGATACACTGAACCAAACGAAGAAACCTAGAAAAAATAGGGCTTTCAACATAGACGAGTTAAAGATGTAATAAACTCATAGAACCAGTTAAAATAATGCAATAAATAGAAGTTAAACACAGAGAACAGTTAAACAATGTTTTTAAAAAGAAGTTCTGAAACCCTATTTTTAAAAGAAGGTGAAAAACACTTGAAGTCAAAGATTCTTGTAAAGAATCTCAAGGACAGTGTAAAACATTAAAGAAACAAACTCAAATCATCCTAAATCTATATAAATCTAGGAGGTATAGAAAAGAAGTTAGGGTTTCGAGAGAAATCCACACAGAGATGAAGAAACCTGCTTAGAAACCCAAGGATCATAGCAAATATAGCATTGATTTTTCTTGAAATCACACTGGAGGAGCCAAGAACAGATAGGTGATGAACCCTAGATGCAAGTTGGCATGGAAATGGGCCCTTGAGGACCTTATAGAAGGAAGGCATGGCATGAGAGAGGCCATTGGAGGCTTAAGAGACGATGAGAGGTCACCGGAGATGGCCAAAGATGGGAGGTCGGAGGTTGAAGGGTTAGGGTTAGGTTGAGAGTGTATTGAGAGTAGAGAGAATTTTAGCGCGGCGGTGTGCAGAGAAAGATTAGGGTTAGGGGTCGTTTAGGATTAAAAAAGGAAAGAACGAACGAGGGCCATTGATCTTTTAGATCAATGGTTAGGATCTGATGGGGCCTTGGGCCAGGTAGGTGTAATTAGGGCATGGGTCGGGTATTTAACATGAAATTGGGCCGGCTGTTGGATTTAATTGAGGCTAAAATTGAAATGCAAATTGGCTAAGTTTTAAATACCCAATTAAATTAATCAAAATAATTTGTAAAATAGCTAATAATTATAAAAAATAAATTCCATGCATAGAAAATAATTAAAATAATTATTTAATATTTTAAAATACAAATGATTATTTTTTGGTCAAAAAATAGTATAAAATTATATACTTGGGCTATAATTGCAAAGTTATTGCAATTGTAGCCAAACGATGCTAATTTGGCTAATTATGAGATAATTTGGTTTAAATAGGACCATAAATAGTAAATTAAATCAAGAAATGCTCTCGAAATCACTTTTGATGCAATTCTGTAACTATTTATTGAAAATGAAATACTAGTTAAATTAATAAATTACAGGAAAATTATGGAAAAAGTACCAATTGCTATTAATGCATGATTTTGAAGGTATATGCAATTTTAAAAATATTTTGGGGAAAAATTGGGTATCAACAATCCCCATAAATGAAAAAAGGAAACGGAAGGAAAAGTGTTAGATTCCATTATGACTTACTTTGGATTTGATTTGCAATCTGCAAATTGTCAAAAATAGTAGGTGTCACACAGAGCAATTTGCAAATTGCAAATTGCAATAACCAATCGTTTTGATTGGTGGAAGATTGGGCGCTTAACATTATAAAAGGAGAGCTTCGGCTCTCATTTCTACACACCAATCTAAGAGAGAAATATATCTGAGAGCATAGAGAGCAGTGTGAGTATTCACATGCGGTGTAGTCTGTGAGGAAAAATAGAGAGTGTGAGTGATATTGTAGTGAGGTGGGAATCTAAGAAGAGGGTTATTTCTTTTGAGTGTATAGTGGTTTCTGAAGTATTTACTCGGGACTACGAAGTGTAAAATTCGTCATTATAGTGAATTACTTTGCTCCTCTCGGGCCCGTGGTTTTTCCCTTATTCAGAAGCATTTTCCATGTTAAAATCTTTGTGTCCTTGTTGTTCTTTTTAATCTTGTTGATTACCGTATCTCGACACTACATTATTATTCTGCTTTTATTACCATGAATATTATTTCTGTAGGGGGTTTATTCCCAACAATTGGTACCAGAACCAGGTTCTGCTCGTTGACAGAAGTATATTCACCATCGGTAGTACTATACTCAGTGAAAAATAAAATATCCAGAGTAAAGTAAGAGGTACCAAAATTTAACGGAGATAATGGTTTCTCAACATGGCAAAGAATGATGAGGGATTTGCTCATCCCACAAAAATTACACAAGGTACTAGATGCTGATGCCAAAAAGCCTGATACCATGAAAGCTGAGGATTGGGCTAACTTGGATGAAAGGGCTACTAGTGCAAGCAGGTTGCACTTATTAGATGATGTGGTAAATAACATCATTGATGAAGACAACGCATGTAGCATCTGGACAAGGTTGGAAAGCCTATACACATCCAAAATGCTGACAAATAAATTATACCTGAAGAAGCAGCAATACGCCTTACACATAGGTGAAGGTACGAATGTTTTGTCACATTTAAATGTGTTTAACTGACTAATCACACAACTCACCAACCTCGGAGTGAAAATTTATGAAGAAGATAAAGCCATCTTGATATTGAACTCAATGCCATCTTCGTATGATAATTTGGCAACAACCATCCTGCACAGTAAGACTACCATTGAGTTGAAAGATGTCACATCGGCTATTCTACTCAATGAGAAGATGAGAAAGAAGCCTGAAAATCAAGGATAGACTCTCATCACAGAAGGTAGAGGCAGGAGTTGCCAAGGGAGTTCAAGCAACGATAGTAGATCCGGAGGTCATGGGAAGTCTAAGAAAAGATCCAAATCAAAAGCCAAAAATCGCTATCAACCGGGTCACTTCAAAAGAGATTGCTCAAATCCAAGAAAGGGCAAATGTGAAAGCAGTGGCCAGAAGAATGACGACAACACAACCGCCTTGGTGCAAAAAATGATAGTGTTGTCCTCTTTATAAATAAGGAAGAGATATGCAGGCACTTGGCAGGTCCAGAGTTGGAATGGGTGGTTGATACAACAACATCTAACCATGCTACATCGGTAAGAGAAATCTTTTGTAGATATGTAGCAGGTAATTTTGGGACCGTGAGATTGGGTAGCATGAGTTACTTAAAGATTGTGGGGAATGGTGACATTTGTATCAAGACAAATGTCGGATACACATTGGTCCTAAAGGACGTGCGGCACGTACATGATTTGTGGATGAATTTGATCTCAAAAATTGCTTTAGACCGAGATGGGTAGGAGAACTATTTTGCAAATCCAAAGTGGAGACTCACCAAGGGATCATTATGATTGCAAAGGGAGTTTCTCGTGGCACGTTGTACATGACAAATGCATAAATATGCCAAAGTGAATTGAACATGGCACAAGATGAGATTTCTGCAGATTTATGGCACAAAATAATGGATCATATGTGCGAGATAGGATTGTAGATTCTTGCCATGAAATCAGTCATTTCTTATGACAAAAGTACAACGGTAAAACCTTATGACTACTTTTTATTTAGTAAGAAGCATAGAGTCTCATTTCAGACATCGTCTAAAAGAAAATTAAATATACTTGATTTGGTATATTCTGATGTTTGTGGTCCAACGAAAATTGAATCGATGGGTGGTAAAAAATATTTTTTTATTTTTATTGATGATGCTTTACAAAAATTATGGGTTTATATTTTGAAAACAAAGATTGGGTGTTTCAAGTTTTCAAGAAGTTTCATGCTCTAGTGGAAAGGGAGACAGGCCAAAATCTAAAATGTCTCTGAAGTGACAGTGGAGGTGAGTAAACTTCAAGGGAATTTGAGGAGTATTGCTCGAACCATGGGATCATACATGAAAAGACAGTTCCTGGAACCCCACAACACAATAGTGTAGCTGAGAGAATGAATCGCACCATTGTTGAGAATGTGAGAATCATGCTTAGAATGGCTAAACTGCCTAAGTCATTCTGGGGTGAAGCAGTTCAGAAATCATTTTACCTGATCAATAGGAGTCCATCAATTCCATTGGAGTTTGACATCCTAGACAGAGTTTGGACCAACAAAGAGGTGTCCTATGACATCTAAAGGTATTCGATTGCAAAGCTTTTGCACATGTACCAAAGGAGCAGAGAACAAAGCTATATGATAAATTAGTTCCCTGCATATTCATCGGATATGGAGATGAAGAGTTCGGGTACAGATTGTGGGATCCTGTAAAGAAGAAAGTCATTAGAAGTAGAGATGTAATCTTCCGAGAAAGTAAAGTAGGAGTTGTAGATGATCAGTCAGAGAAGGCAAAGAATGGTATAATCCCTAACCTTGTTATCATTCCTTTTACTTTTAGCAATCCCACAAGTGCAGAAACTATGACCGACGAGGTTTCCGAGCAAAGGGAGTAACCTGATGAGGTTATTGAGCAGGGGGAGAAACTTGATGATGATGTCGAGCAAGTGGAGTACCCCAATCAGGAAGAAGAACAACCTCAACCTCTGAGGAGATCATAGAGGCCAAGGGTAGAGTCATGCATGTACCCATCCACAAAGTATGTCTTCATCAGTGATGAGGGGGAGCCATAAAGTCTTAAGGAGGTGTTGTCCCATCCAGAAAAGAACTAGTGGATGAAAGCCAAGAAAGAAGAGATGGAATCTTTGCAAAAAAAAAAAAAATAGCACGTACAAGCTGGTTGAAATTCCAAAGGGTAAAAGACCACTCAAATTCAAATGGGTCTTTAAACTCAAGAAAGATGGAAATGGAAAGCTAGTCAGATACAAAGCTCGATTAGTGGTAAAAGGCTTCGAACAGAAGAAAGGTATTGATTTTGACGAAATTTTCTCACTTGTTTTCAATATGACTTCTATTAAAACAATCTTGAGCTTAGAAGGTAGCCATGATCTTTAAGTGGAGCAGTTGGATGTGAAAACTGTATTTTTTCACGGAGAATTAGAAGCGGAGATCAATATGGAGCAACCAAAAGGACATGAAGTAGCTAAAAGGAAACACATGGTGTACAAACTGAATAAGAGTCTTTATGGGTTGAAGCAACACCAAGGCAGTAGTATAAGAAGTTTGACTCATTCATAAAAAGTCAAACTTACATAAAGACATATTCTGATCCATGTGTATACTTCAAAAGATTTTTTGACAACAATTTTATTATTTTGTTGTTATATGTGGATGACATGTTAATTATAGGAAAAGACAAGGAGTTGATTGCAAAGTTGAGGGAGATTTGTCCAAGTCATTTGATATGAAGGACTTGGGCCCAACACAACAAATTCTAGGTATGAAGATAGTTCGAGAGCGAACATGCAGAAAGTTGTGGCTATCTTAAGAGAAGTACATTGAATGTGTACTGGAATGCTTCAACATGAAGAATGCTAAGCCAGTCAACACACCTCTTGCTAGTCATCTAAAGTTAATCAAGAAGACGTGTCTAACAACAATGGAGGAAAAGGAGAGCATGACCAAAGCTCCTTATTCCTCTGCCGTTGAAAGTTTGATGTATTCAATGGTATGCACTAGATTTGATATTGCTGACGCAGTTGGTATTAGCAACATGTTTTATGAAAATCCTGGAAAAGAACACTGGAAAGCAGTCAAGTGGATACTCAGGTACCTGAGAGGTATGATGTCGTCCAAGTCATACCTCTGTTTGAGGTTATGAAACGGTCAATGCAATAGTAATACCCAACTAAAAGCCGGGGTCGAATTCCACAGGGAACTATATGATTGGGATAAAGTAGTATATCTTTGGATTAGACACGTGAAGAATCTAAATTGCACTTCCACAAAGGTGTTTTCCTAACGGGTTGTAAACTTTAAAGATTGTTTCATTGGTCGGGGTGTATTATAGTTAGCAACACCCAATACCTCTTGGTAAGAGAGTGATTTTGTCCAATTTGGCTTTCTCAAGTCCAAATGGGTATTGAAAAAAATAGTTGATAAAATGCTCAAGTCAGGTTTTACTATCTCTAGGTTCAACCCTTTAATTGAGACTATCAATCTCTTGATTTTTATCCCAAATTCTTGTTAGCCCAAATTCTTGTTAGCCAAGTTTTCCTAGACTAAGTCTCTCTTTCTCAAGAGTTGACAGGAGTTGATTCTGCAGCCGCACAATTCTGGATTGCGGCCGCATCTTTCATGTTCTGTGGTCTGTACAATGCTGGGTGAGGTCGCACTGGGCTCTTCTGCGGACCGCATATTTCATGAGCGCGATCGTATAGCTAATTTCTACCGCCGCACAATTATTATGCATCCACATTTCTTTTTGAACTTGAAATGAACTTTCTAAACTTTGGCTCTTTAGTAGCTTCTGCGGCCGCACAATAATTGTGCGGTCCGCACTTTACACTTGAGCTCTGCTGATTTTCCTTAACATTCTATGGTAGCAGATAGAAATTTGTCGTCCGCACATGAGCTTCTATGCCTGGTTTTGTCCTTCTTCTAAATCACTCCTTCTTGAGTTATATTTCATCTTTGTGGCTCATTTTTCATTACTCCTACAATTAAGCATATTTCATCAGTTTTCGAAAATACAATTAAACATTTTTGGACTAAAACGAAAGTAAAAAGGCGCTAATAAGTAGTCAAAATCCCCACTTATCAACTCCCCGAAGCTTAAGCTTTTTCTTGTCCTCAAGCAATTATAGTAATTCCCACCTCCACAAGTTGAAAGCTATTCCAGCTAATCTAAGATGCATCAAACACATATCAGTCGGGACCAATAATTACCCACCAAACTTATGAATTATCAACAATGCAAAGATTTGAAGTTTAAGAAACAATATTTCTAATGGGACACTTGAGCATCAAGAGATGACTTTATTCATCAAGGAAGCTCACTCTTTCATATAGGTCATTATGGATCCCAAACTCCTCCTCCTCCTCTACTCTCTGTTAGCATATCTCACTTAAGTATGTAGCACTTAATTCAAGAATTTGTAAAAAGTTCGCTTATCTCTCTCAAAAGAATGTCACAAGTACGGGTCTAAGTATCATATGCTTGCCCCTCATGTAAATCACCACTAATGTAAGTTCACTCGGCTTGAAATCACGTAGGGCTTTGGAATGTAATGAAGTCTTTTGGACTAAGGTAGGAAATGTTGGAATAGAACGGGTTCATCTTTCCTTAAGCACTCCATTTTCTCTTTTTGTCTCATGTTTTTACCGACTCTTTGAGTCTTTTTTTTAGGGGAACTAGAGAGACTTAACATTACTCTTTCTTGGTCATGCTATTCATTTTCTCCTTCTTTATTTTCTCCATGCTTTGCATCATTGCTTTTAGTTGAATCCCTTCAACTCTTCACTTTATTCACTTTCTTTTTGCATTTTTCTTTTGTTCTTTCTTTATTTTTCTTTCCTTTTCCTTTTCTTCATTCTTTTCTTCTTTTTTACCTTGATACCACTTTCAAACTTCTCCTTTCTCCCCCAAACTTATATTTTGGCCAATTGTTTCTCTAGAGTGTTAAGGAAAGCTCGGGTGCCAAAAGAGGGTCACTACAAAATGGGTAAAGTCTTGTAATGATTTTATCAAATGAGAAAGGTCATAGGCTCAAATGGGTTGACGAGAGATAGCACATTGGTGGGACATGGAAAATTTCAAGAGGGTCAAGGAGAGCCTACAATCACTTCTCAAGCAAAGAAAAACTTAGAATTTCGCCTAGAAACACATTCGGGGCAATTTCTAGACCATTTGCACGGGTACTTAGACTTACAACAAAACATCTCACTTCTCATACAGCTGGATTGTTAAAGAGGATAGAGTCGACGACCCACAAATTCAAGATTGAAAATCACTAATAGTTCAACTAAACCACTCGATGATTGCTTAAGTCAATGCAAGAGTCAAAAGGTCACTAACTAGAGCTATTTCTTTTCAGAACTTATTTTTAATTATAAGCTCGTAGTTAAGTGTGTTGGTACCAAGTGAAGCATGCTTGACTTTTCTAGTTTTACTCAATTAGGACCTCTTATTCATTATTACTACTATTCTTACTTAAACCTCAAAAACGGACTCAATCACTTAAGAAGGTTGGCACGCCATCCATCGTTGGGAAGAGCCACCCGTTTCACACAAAAATCACCTTTGGAAAGAACCATGGCATTAAAAAAACTAAAGTCTTATTGATCACTTAAACATGAAAAGAAGATACTAAATTAAAATAAAGCTATTAAAGTAAATAAGAAGCTGATAGACTAAACATTGAATATTAAGAACACAAAATAAAGAAGCTATAGAATAAACTAATAAACTAATACATGAATATACAAGATGAGAGAGTAAGAAAGAAAATATATACATCAATAGAGAGAGAGAGAGAGAGAGAGAGAGAGAGAGAGAGAGAGAGAGAGAGAGAGAGAGAGTAGATAAGAATATGTACATAATAAAGGAAAAGAAAATGTTATCAGTTATTATATACCAATGTCAATTGTCATCAAATCAAATAAAATCCACCCCCTCCCCAAATAAGAATAAGCATTGTCCCCAATGCTTAACAAACTAAAAATCAAGGAATGGAAAGAGTAGATAAGACTCCCTATGTGGTCTCAGTGTCCATAGCAGCATCACCACCCTCAGGCTCCTCCAACTATATCTCGTCATCCTCTGCTCGGGGAGCAGCTAGGTTGGGAACATCTGTAGCATCGCTTCAGCAGTGTGGGCAGCGAAGTCTGGCTCCTCAGACTGGCCAGCCGATGCCTCTGGTTTGATGGTGCTGTTGGATCTGTTGGTGCTGACTATATCAGCAAATCAAACGGGAGATCCCCAATTGCTATTATCTTGGTCACCTCCCGTCTTAACCTATCAAATGACTTCTTCGAAACCTAGGATTTCCTCATCTTCTTCACTTTCTTCCCAAGCTCCTTAATTGTTGTTCCATGTGACACCAGGATGTCCATAATAGTCTTCTAGTTCTCTAGAATCTTCTTCAAAGTATCCTTCACTGTGGGAGAAATCTGGGGTGTTGGGGTAGAAGACTGTGCTGCAACAGCACTGAATAGGTCAGACATCTTTGCCGTAGCTGTCTGCATCCAGTTGTTGAGACTCTAGTGTCTGGGAGACTCGCATCACCTAAAGTGGATAGGTGGAAGATGAAGGAACCGATACTGGTGGTGGCCTTGAAGGCCAAGGTGGAAGCATGGCAGTTGTACTGCTAGAAGGCTCGATTCTTGTTAAACGTATGGCTGCTAAAGCTGTAACTGTCACACCTCTTTTTTACGGCGCTTACACCCCGCGAAGGGTATAAATAAAAAAAGAGTTTTTCCAATTAAAGGACGGTCGGAACGAGATTAGTTATTTAAAAGTTTCAGAGTCGCCAC